>JAODAL010010731.1:0-103548 GCA_025379985.1 Phyllomedusa bahiana | reverse complement strand
TTTGGGGAGGCAGGGGCCTTCAGCAAGGCTTTTGAATTGTGAATGAAGCTCTGGAGGCATCTAGCACATTACACATAATGAGGCAGTAGAACTAGAAATGCAGCTCTGGAGGCATCTAGAGCACAACACATGATGTGACCTCAGAATTAGGAATGCAGCTTTGTGGATATCAAGCATCAGACAATGTGATAGCAGAATTAGTAATGCAGCTCTAGAGGTACGTAAAGCATAAAACATGATTTGATAGAATTAGGAATGCAGCTCTGGAGGCAGCTAGAGCATAAGGTATGTGGCAGCAGAATTAGGAATGCAGCTCTGGAGGCATCTAGAGCATAAGGTATGTGGCAGCAGAATTAGGAATGCAGCTCTGGAGGCATCTAGAGCATAAGGTATGTGGCAGCAGAATTAGGAATGCAGCTCTGGAGGCATCTAGAGCATAAGGTATGTGGCAGCAGAATTAGGAATGCAGCTCTGGAGGCATCTAGAGCATAAGGTATGTGGCAGCAGAATGAGGAATGCAGCTCTGGAGGCATCTAGAGCACAACATATGATGTGACAGCAGAATTAAGAATGCAGCTTTGGGGGTATCAAGCATAAGACATGACAGCAGAATTAGGAATGCAGCTCTGGAGGCATCTAGAGCACAACATATGATGTGACAGCAGAAACAGGAATGCAGCTCTGGAGGCATCTAGAGCATAAGACATGATGTGACAGGAGAATTGGGAATGCAGCTCTGGCGTCTCGAGAATAAGACCTAATGTGACAGCAGAATTAGGAGTGCTGCTCTGGAGGCATCTAAGATATGCACGAACAGCATAATTAGGACCCAGTTTTGGAGGTGTCTGGACTTTGACATGAAATTTACCAGCAGAACTATGAATACAGCTCTTGATATAGACGCCGGATGATGGTGACAGGTTTTAGGAGTGGTGAGCTCTTACCCGGCTGACTCGCTCCTCGTACAAAGCCTCCTTAAAGAGGCGGCGCAGGTGATCCAGCTGCCCCTGGAAGACAAGAGAGATAGGACGGGTCAACGGGAGAAGCTTCACCCGGAAAATCTGCCAGAATTATACCAAGCCTCACATAGCCCACAATCCAGTCAGCGGTACCAGTATGGCCAGTGAGGGTCAGCCAAAACACCGATGACTGCAGCTTTGGATGTGTGCAGAGTACATGGCGCATAATACAAGATTTAACAGCAGCAGTCTGATTACAGCTCTGGGTGTCCTGTGCTTATTCCATGGTCCACGTTTCCAGACTCATTAGGCCTTTGCATGGTTCTTGTGCTACAGGCCAAGGATTGATGGGGGCGGCTGCCTGGTGTAAACCAAACAGTACTGAAGGCCTCCAGCGCCCCCGTCACGCGTTTCGCTCACCTTAAACTTGTCCCCGAGCAGCTTGTGCACCATCTCCTCTTCCTCGTTGGCCGTTTTGCTGCAGAACTGGGAGAAGAGCTGCAGCCACCAGTCTTTGTCCTTGGCCTGTGATCCCCACAAGAGACAACAGCATGAAACGCGTCAGCGCCCGTCACTCCTCAGCCATAGACCTTTACCTGTCCGGTACCAGGCGGTGCCTATGGAGCCCACAGGGGCCCCTGCTCCAGTTGGCCACATCCTGGTTCCCATTGAGGAGGAGCTAATAACTTCAGCCGCCCCTCCAAGGTGGGGAAGGGGCTTTGCTAGGAGGTGTATGGGGCCTGTGTGTGGGGGTGGGGATGCCGAATGTTATGGGGTCCGCCCTCCCTTTACAGTATCTTCCCAGCGTCTATCCTAACAGAGGCATCATCAACCCTATGAGGCCCCTACCTGCTTCACGGAGGCCACCATCCTGGCCATCAGCATGATACTGGCCGTCTCGGGAGGGTAATGTATGTTCCTAGAGGATAAGAAGCAGCGTTACTGCACGGTAGAGTGTGGAACTACAACTCCCAGCATGCTGTGCGCTCCGCTGTGGGATACTCAGATACTAGTAAGGCGTTAAGATGGTGGACGGTGCCACCTACAGGTGATGAGCAGCCTAGCAGGACGACACCCCACGTCCCAGGGGTATTACTCTTACCTCCAGGCCTCCTCCAGCTTATTGAGTGGATGTGCAGGACTCTCTCGGGCGGCCCCAAGACACAGGACCTGGTGGTATTGTTCTCTGGCGGCTCGGAGACACTCGGCGCTGCAGTACGACACCTGAAAAACATCGCCCCATGCATTGCTCATAGTCTACTCTAATATTATCTGTCCCTATGTTCAAACCAAAAGAGCAATCATTATGTCATTACCTACTATTTGTAATGAGACCCTATAGAGATAAGTAGCAGCTGAAGTGAAATTATCATTTCATGTATTGCTCATTGTCTAGTCTAATATTATCTACCCCCTGCACAAAACAAAAGAGCGGTCATTATGTCATTACCTACTACTTGTAATGACACCTTATAAGTACTAGCTGAAGTGAGATTATCCTTTCATGGTCTAGTTTAATCTTATCTATCTCTGTGGAGAGAACAATACAGCGATCATTATGTCATTAACTACTACTTGTAAGGGATTACTCCTCCCGTTCACTTTTGGTGGGTGCTAACCACTACACACCAGGGAAGCCCCACAAGACCCGGTGTACTGGAGATGCTCCGACCCCGTCATCTACCCATCACAGCTTGGCCCTCGTCAGATCCTTACACTTGACCACGTTTCCTGCTTCCATCACCGGTCGCTGACTAATCCCTCCCCTGCAGCTGGGGGCACTGTGCTATTCCCTGGCAGTGGTATCAGTGTGTGTAGGACACCGTGCCCCACCCTCCTCCTCCTCACCTGGCACTGGGGGCACTGCTGGTGGAGGCCGTGCTGCTCACCTGGCACTGGGGGCACTGCTGGTGGAGGCCGTGCTGCTCACCAGGCACTGGTGGGCACGCTGGTGGAGGCCGTTTGCTCACCTGGCACTGGGGGCACTGCTGGTGGAGGCCGTTCTGCTCACCTGCACTGGGGCATGTTTGTGGAGGCCGTTCTGCTCACCTGGCACTGGGGCACTGCTGGTGGAGGCCGTCCTCCTCCCCTGGCACTGGGGGCACTGCTGGTGGGGGCCGTCCTCCTCCCCTTTGCACTGGGGGCACGCTGGTGGAGGCCGTCCTCCTCCCCTGGCACTGGGGGCACTGCTGGAGGAGGCCGTCCTGCTCACCTGGCACTGGGGGCACTGCTGGTGGAGGCCGTTCTGCTCACCTGGCACTGGGGGCACTGCTGGTGGAGGCCGTTCTGCTCACCTGGCACTGGGGGCACTGCTGGCGGCGGCCGTACTCCTCACCTGGCACTGGGGGCACTGCTGGTGGAGGCCGTCCTCCTCACCTGGCACTGGGGGCACTGCTGGTGGAGGCCGTTCTGCTCACCTGGCACTGGGGGCACTGCTGGTGGAGGCCGTCCTCCTCACCTGGCACTGGGGGCACTGCTGGTGGAGGCCGTCCTCCTCACCTGGCACTGGGGGCACTGCTGGTGGAGGCCGTTCGCTCACCTGGACGGGGGGCACTGCTGGTGGAGGCCGGTTCTGCTCACCTGGCACGGGGGCACTGCTGGTGGAGGCCGTCTGCTCACCTGGCATTTGGGGGCACTGCTGGTGGAGGCCGTTCGGCTCACCTGGCACTGGGGGCACTGCTGGTGGAGGCCGTCCTCCTCACCTGGCACTGGCGGCACTGCGGTGGGGGCCCGTTCTGCCACCTGGCACTGGGGCACTGCTGGTGGAGGCCGCCCTCCTCACCTGGCACTGGGGGCACTTGCTGGTGGAGGCCGGCCTCCTCACCTGGCACGGGGGGTACTGCTGGTGGAGGCCGTCCTCCTCACCTGGCACTGGGGGCACTGCCGGTGGAGGCCGTCCTCCTCTCCTGGCACTGGGGGCTCTGCCGGTGGAGGCCGTCCTCCTCACCTGGCACTGGGGGCACTGCTGGTGGAGGCCGTCCTCCTCACCTGGCACTGGGGGCACTGCTGGTGGAGGCCGTCCTCCTCACCGGGCCCACTGGTGGCACTGCGGTGGAGGCCGTTCTGCTCACCTGGCACTGGGGGCACTGTGGTGGAGGCCGTTCTGCTCACCTGGCACTGCTGGTGGAGGCCGTCCCCTCACCTGGCACTGGGGGCACTGCTGGTGGAGGCCGTCCTCCTCACCTGGCACTGGGGGCACTGCTGGTGGAGGCCGTCCTCCTCACCTGCTCACCTGGCACGGGGGGCACTGCTGGTGGAGGCCGTTCTGCTCACCTGGCACTGGGGGCACTGCTGGTGGAGGCCGTTCTGCTCACCTGGCACTGGGGGCACTGCTGGTGGAGGCCGTCCTCCTCACCTGGCACTGGGGGCACTGCTGGTGGAGGCCGTCCTCCTCCCCTGGCACTGGGGGCACGCTGGGTGGGGCCGTCCTCCTCACCTGGCACTGGGGGCACTGCTGTGGAGGCCGTTCTGCTCACCTGGCACTGGGGGCACTGCTGGGGGAGGCCGTCCTCCTCAACCTGGCACTGGGGGTACTGCTGCTGGAGGCCCTTCTCCCTCCCCTGGCACTGGTGGCACTGCCGGTGGAGGCCGTGCTGCTCACCTGGCACTGGGGGCACTGCCGGTGGAGGCCGTACTGCTCACCTGGCACTGGGGGTACTGCTGGTGGAGGCCGGTCCCCTCACCTGGCACATGGGGGCCCCTGCTGGGGGAGGCCGTCCTTCTCACCTGGCACTGGGGGCACTGCTGGGTGGAGGCCGTCCTGCCCACCAGGCACTGGGGGCACTGCTGGTGGAGGCCGTCCTCCTCACCTGGCACTGGGGGCACTGCTGGTGGAGGCCGTCCTCCTCACCTGGCACTGGGGGCACTGCTGGTGGAGGCCGTCCTCCTCACCTGGCACTGGGGGCACTGCCGGTGGAGGCCGTTCTGCTCCCCTGGCACTGGGGGCACTGCCGGGGGAGGCCGTGCTGCTCCCCTGGCACTGGGGGCACTGCTGGTGGAGGCCGTTCTGCTCACCTGGCACTGGGGGCACTGCCGGTGGAGGCCGTTCTGCTCACCTGGCACTGGGGGTACTGCTGGTGGAGGCCGTTCTCCTCTCCTGGCAGTGGGGGCCCTGCTGTTGGTGGCCGGGCTGCTCACCTGGCTCTGGGGGCACTGCTGGTGGAGGCCGTTCTGCTCACCTGGCACTGGGGGCACTGCGGGTGGAGGCCGTTGCTCACCTGGCACTGGGGGCACTGCTGGTGAGGCCGTTCTGCTCACCTGGCACTGGGGGCAACTGCTGGTGGAGGCCTTTTCCTGCTCACCTGGCACTGGGGGCACGGGCTGGTGGAGGCCATTCTGCTCATCTGGCACTGGGGGCACTGCTGGTGGTGGCCGTTCTGCTCACCTGGCACTGGGGGCACTGCTGGTGGAGGCCGTTCTGCTCACCTGGCACTGGGGGCACTGCGGTGGGAGGCCGTTCTGCTCACCTGGCACTGGGGCACTGCTGGGGGAGGCCGTTCTGCCACCTGCACTGGGGCACTGCGGTGGGGGCCGTTCTGCTCACCTGGCACTGGGGGGCATTTGCTGGTGGAGGCCGTCCTGCTCACCTGGCACTGGGGCACTGCTGGTGCAGGCCTTTCTGCTCACCTGGCACTGGGGGCACTGCTGGGGGAGGCCCCGTCCTCCTCACCTGGCACTGGGGCCTGCTGGTGGAGGCCGTTCTGCTCACTGGCACTGGGGCCACTGCTGGTGGAGGCCGTTCTGCTCACCTGGCACTGGGGGCACTGCTGGTGGAGCCGTTCTGCTCACCTGGCACTGGGCACTGCGGTGGAGCCGTCCTCCTCACCTGGCACTGGGGGCACTGCTGGTGGAGGCCGTCCTCCTCACCTGGCACTGGGGGCACTGCTGGTGGAGGCCGTCCTCCTCACCTGGCACTGGGGGCACTGCTGGTGGAGGCCGTTCTGCCCCCTGGCACTGGGGCACGGGCTGGTGGAGGCCGTCCTGCTCATACTGGCACTGGGGGCACTGCGGTTGGAGGCCGTTCTGCTCACCTGGCACTGGGGGCACTGCTGGTGGAGGCCGTCCTGCTCACCTGGCACTGGGGGCACTGCTGGTGGAGGCCGTCCTGCTCACCTGGCACTGGGGGCACTGCTGGTGGAGGCCGTCCTGCTCACCTGGCACTGGGGGCACTGCTGGTGGAGGCCGTGCTCCTCACCTGGCACTGGGGGCACTGCTGGTGGAGGCCGTTCTGCTCACCTGGCACTGGGGGCACTGCTGGTGGAAGGCCCGCCTGCTCACCCTGGCACTGGGGGCACTGCGGGTGGAGGCCCGTCCTGCTCACCTGGCATTTGGGGGTTTACTGCTGTGGAGGCCGTTCTGCTCACCTGGCACTGGGGGCACTGCGGTGGAGGGCCCGTCCTCCTCACCTGGCACTGGGGGCACTGCTGGTGGAGGCCGTTCTGCTCACCTGGCACTGGGGGCACTGCTGGTGGAGGCCGTTCTGCTCACCTGGCACTGGGGGCACTGCTGGTGGAGGCCGTTCTGCTCACCTGGCACTGGGGGCACTGCTGGTGGAGGCCGTTCTGCTCACCTGGCACTGGGGGCCCTGCTGGTGGAGGCCGTTTTTGCTCACCTGGCACTGGGGGCACGCCGGGGAGGCCGTTCTGCTCCCCGGAAACTGGGGGCACTGCTGGTGGAGGCCGTCCTCCTCACCTGGCACTGGGGGCACTGCTGGTGGAGGCCGTTCTGCTCACCTGGCACTGGGGGCACTGCTGGTGGAGGCCGTTCTGCACGGCGCACAGCTCGGGGTAGGGCAGGGTGACGTGGGCGTTTGCTGAGAGCCTCTGTGCGTTCTCCTCGGCCGTCTCCAGGGAGCGCAGGCAGTGGTCGCAGGCTGGGGAGAGAGAGCGGTCAGAATGGTGGAGCCGGGGACCCTGGGGGCTCAGTGGCGCCGCCCTCACCTCGGTACCGGTACAGCGCGTTCCACTGGAACTGGGAGGACACCAGCGGCTTCTCCTGGAAGATGGGCTCTCCCTTCCGGATACTGCGGGCGGCGTACAACCCCCGACCCTGGAGGAGAGGAAACCATCAGCAAGGAGGGCACAGAACACTCCGGGGGGGGTGGGGCGGGAGGGGGGGGGGGAGAGGGGGAGGACCTGCGGGGGGAGGGGGAGGGGGAAGCAGGGGAAAGGGGGGAGGAGGAGGACACGCGGGGGGAAGCGGGGGGGGGGGCGGAGGAGGCAGGAAGGGGGGGGAGGCACGGCGGGGAGGAGGGCAGGGAGGGGAGGAGGGCACGGGAGGGAGGAGGGGAGGGGAGGACATGCAGGGGAAGGGGCAGGGGGGGGGACAGCGGGTGAGAGAGGGGGGGGGGCGGAGGAGGCATGCAGGGGGAGGAGGGGGAGAGGGGCAGGAGGAGGACACTGCAGGGGGAGAGGGGCAGGAGGGGGACACTGCAGGGGGAGAGGGGCAGGAGGGGGGACACTGCAGGGGGAGAGGGGCAGGAGGGGGCCACTGCGGCGGGAGGGGGGGGAGGGGGGCAGGGGGGGAGGGGGGGGGAGGGGACACGGGGGGAGAGGGGGGGGGGACCGCAGGGGGAGGGGGCACGGGGGAAAGGGGGAAGGGGACACTGCAGGGGGAGAGCAGGGGGAGAGCAGGAGGAGGAGGGCACGGCAGGGGGAGAGGGGCAGGAGGAGGGCACTGCAGGGGGAGAGGGGCAGGAGGAGGGCACTGCAGGGGGAGAGCAGGGGGAGAGGGGCAGGAGGAGGACACTGCAGGGGGAGAGCAGGGGGAGAGGGGCAGGAGGAGGACACTGCAGGGTGAGAGGGGCAGGAGGAGGACACTGCAGGGGGAGAGCAGGAAAAAGGGCAGCAGGGGAGAGGGGGGGGGGGACCTGCAGGGGGGGCAGGGTAGGGGGGGGGAGGGCACGGCAGGGGGAGAGCAGGGGGGGAGGGGGGGACCGCAGGGAGAAGGGTGGGGGGGGGCAGGGGGGGGGAACCCCGAGGGGGGGGGGGCGAGGGGCACGCAGGGGAGAGGGCAGGGGGGAGGGGCAGGGGGAGGACCGCGGGGGGGAGGGGGGGGACACGCGGGGGGAGGGGCAGGGGGGGAGGGAGGAGGGGACACTGCGGGGGGGGGAGGGGGGGGGGCGGGGAGGAAATGCGGGGGAGAGCGGGAGAGGGGCAGGGGGGGCCTGCGGGGGAGGGGAGGGGAGGGGCCGCAGGGGGAGAGCGGGGAGAGGGAGAGGGGGGAGAGCGGGGAGAGGGAGAGCGGGGCCTGCAGGGGGAGAGGAGGGGAGAGGGGAGGAGGGGGAACCCCCAGGGTAAGCGGGGAGGAGGGCAGGGGAGAGGGCGGAGGGGGACATGCGGGGAGAGGGGCAGGGGGGGCCTGGGGGGAGGGGGGGAGGAGGGCACGGCAGGGGGAGAGCAGGGGGAGAGGGGCAGGAGGAGGGCACGGCAGGGGAGCAGGGGGAGAGCAGGGGGAGAGGGGCAGGAGGGGGACACTGCAGGGGGAGAGGGGCAGGAGGAGGACACTGCAGGGTGAGAGCAGGGGGAGAGGGGCAGGAGGAGGACACTGCAGGGTGAGAGCAGGGGGAGAGGGGCAGGAGGAGGACACTGCAGGGGGAGAGGGGCAGGAGGAGGACACGGCAGGAGGAGGGCACGGCAGGGTGAGAGCAGGGGGAGAGGGGCAGGAGGAGGGCACGGCAGGGGGAGAGCAGGGGGAGAGGGGCAGGAGGAGGACACTGCAGGGGGAGAGGGGCAGGAGGAGGACACTGCAGGGGGAGAGGGGCAGGAGGAGGACACTGCAGGGGGAGAGCAGGGGGAGAGGGGCAGGAGGAGGACACTGCAGGGGGAGAGGGGCAGGAGGAGGACACTGCAGGGGGAGAGGGGCAGGAGGAGGGCACGGCAGGAGGAGGGCACGGCAGGGGGTGGTAGAGGCGAACAGAGGGGAGGAGGGGCATAGGAGGAGGCCACGGCCAAGGAGGAGGCAAGGCAGGGGGAGAGCAGGGGGAGAGGGGCAGGAGGAGGACACTGCAGGGGGAGAGCAGAGGGATAGGGGCAGGGTGAGAGGGGCAGGAGGAGGACACGGGGGGGTGGGACCCTCACTATTGGGTTATAGGCAGTGGAGGCAGATTCCTAACGATAAAGGAATCGTCCACAGTGACCAATCAGAGTGCGGCTTACTGACTATGTGATGCTGATGGGACACATAAGCAGCGCTATGATTGGTCTCTTGTATACTTCTTCTGTTACATATAAGCTGCACTGTGATTGGTCACACAACAGTTTGTTAAAATTTAAGCTTGTGATTGGTCTCATGCACTGTATCCTGTTATATATATATGAAAAAAAAAAAATATATATATATATATATTAATATATATATATATATTATAAAAAGTAGGGTGGCTGTGATTGTCACATGTCGCACACTTTAGGCTACAATATAATCTGTGTTGTGATTGGTGGCTTGTACACTTCATTTTATATATAAGCCGCGCTCTGATTCGTTCACTACTTTCTGCTACATATAAGCCGTGCTGTGATTGGTTGCTTTTACACTTTATCTGTTCTATACAAGCTGAGCTCTGATTGGTCACACAACAGTCTTCTGTATATAAGCTGCGCTGTAATTGGTCACTTATTAATTATATCTGTTATATATAAGCCGCGCTGTGATTGGTCGCTCGCACTCTTCTTCTGTTCTATACAAGCTGAGTTGTGATTGGTCACAGAACACTTTGCTGTATATAAGCCGCGCTGTGATTGGCCGCCCGCACACTTTTATCCGTTAGCCCTATGACTCTGGCACAGTGAAGACGCCGCTGCCGTGATGACCACTCCTCGACACTCCCCGCAACTGGCTGTGACAGTATACAGGACGCGGCCTCCGCCTCATACACACAGCGGCGGCTCCCGGCCTCTCTCCCCTCACTCCCCCGGGCCCCGGCCCCCCCCCCCCGCCCCGGACGCCATCCACGCCCCGCTCCCGTGCCGCTGCTGATGAAGCGAATTTCCACCACCCCGCGGGCCTACTCCTGCTCCACACAAAAGGCGAACACGTCGCACATGGAGGCGGCCATGTTGGAAAAAAGAATGACCTATGACTCGGAAACAGCTGACTAGGCGCCAGTCACGTGATCAGCGCGGCACCGCGTGACAAAGGCTCAGCCTCCGCCCACAGGTGCTCAGACCACGCCCTCTCAGTGCCCCCCATACTAACTGCTGCTTTGTGGGGAGACTTCTCGACCCCTAGGTTCACGTTTTCCTTCTGATTTTATTACTTTTTGCTTGAAAAAAAGAGAAAATATTTCTTTCATTGACATTTTCTTTTAACGTCTTATAATTCTGTTTTACTTTTTTAAATTTTTTATTATTAATTTTTTTGCCCATTGGAAATTTTCTATGAGATGAATGTGCTGCGTTGCACATTTACCGCTGATGTCTTCACCCTGCCCCAGGGAAACAGCGACGATTGTCCCTGAAACTATCCCTTAATTATAACTGACCTTGTCACTAGTAAGCAGCTTAGACCTATCCGTAACGCTGACCTTAACAGCCAGCCCCAGTGACCCACAACTGTCCCTAAAGACATCATTAAATTACAAAGGATCCTGTCATTAGGAACTCAAGACCCTAGAACTACTACCCCTATGCCTGACCCTAAGCCCTAGACCCTAATGACCCGCAACTGTCCCTAAAGTAATCTTTAAATTACAAAGTACACTGTCACTAATAGCTCAAGACCCTAGAACTACCCCTAATGCTGACAGTAGCCACAGACCCTAATGACCCGCAACTGTCCCTGAAACTATCCCTTAATTATAACTGACCTTGTCACTAGTAAGCAGCTTAGACCTATCCGTAAAGCTGACCGTTCATGGTATATATATATGCTGCGCTTATATGTGGGTCAGGCCCCACTGACCCACAACTGTCCCTAAAGACATCTTTGCATTACAAAGGATCCTGCCACTAGTAACTGAAGACCCTAGAACTACCCCTAATGCTGACCCTAGCCCTAGACCCTAATGACCCGCAACTGTCCCTAAAGTAATCTTTAAATTACAAAGTACACTGTCACTAATAGCTCAAGACCCTAGAACTACCGCTAATGCTGACCCTAGCCCTAGACCCTAATGACCCGCAACTGTCCCTAAAGTAATCTTTAAATTACAAAGTACACTGTCACTAGTAAGCAGCTCTAGACCCTAGACTTAACCCTTATGCTGATGCTAGCACCAGACCCCACTAATCCACAACTGTTCCTGAAACGATCCCTGAATTACAACTGACCCTGTTACTAGTAAGAAGCTCCAGACCTTTCCTTAATGCTGAATCTAACATCAGGCCCACTGACCCACATCTGTCCCTGAAACTATCCCTCTATTGCAACTGAATCTGTCACTAGTAAGCAGCTCTAGACCCTAGACTTTTTCCTGATGCTGACCTGAAGTCCAGACCCTGATGACCTGCAACTGTTCCTTAAACCCTAATTAAAAAACAACTGACCCTGTCACTGTTAAGCAGTTCTAAATATATCCCTAATGTTGACCCTAACACCAGACCCCACTGATCTTTAACTGTCCCTGAAACTATCCCTTAATTACAATTGATGTTTAACTGCAGACCCCATTGACATGCAACTGTCCCTGAAAACTTATTCCTAAGCGAATATCTTTAAAAAAAGGAATGTGTCATCAAAAATGACTTATTGTTTAATTCGACATTTTTTATGTTAATACAAAATTTTTAGAATTTTTTTGGTTATGTTTTTGTTTTAATTTTCCAAGATCCACTTTCAGTATTTTTTTTAATAACTCTTATGTATCTGCATTTTTTCACTTTTGGCCACTAGGCCTAATAATCGTCTGACAGCTTGCTGCTCTGTTTAGAGAGAGCTTTCAGCAGTGTGTTCCATTATCAGCACAAAGAGGTCAAAACTGAAAGGAGACACCATTGTGTACAGATATCCACAGAATCCACCTGTCACAAGAGGAGATTCACAGCTCTCTCCTTCACAGTGAAAACTCTCCTATAACAATAATATGGGACAGAATATGTCTTAAGAATCCATGTGATGAAGCGGCTGTAAAGTAATCTCTCTGACTGCTGTTAAAGCAGTGCAAGCAAGAAATGTCTTCCCCCACAATCATATCAAGAACTATACCCGAATAGAGAAATCTAACATCAGGAAATAAAAACGATGAGAGAAAAGAATATGGAATCAGGGGCTTAGATTTAAAATAAGTAGAAAAAAAAATGGCGACAAGATTTCCCCTTTAAATTACAAAGGACACTGTCTCTAGTAAGCACCTCTAGACCCTAGACTTATCCCTTATGCTGATGCTAACACCAGACCGCACTAACCCACAACTGTCACTGAAACTATCCCTAAATTACAACTGACCTTGTTACTAATAAGAAGCTCCAGAACTATCCTTAGTGCTGAATCTAGCATCAGACCCCACTGGCCCACAACTGTTATTGAAGCTATCCTTAATTTGTAACAGAGTGGGCATTAGGGATGGGTTTAGGGTCTAGAGTTGCTTACTATTGACAGACTTAGTTGCAATTTAGGGATAGTTTCAGGGACAGTTGCGGGTCTGTGAAGTCTGGTGTTAGCGTCAGCGTTAGGGATAGGTCTATGGTTTATAACTGCTTACTAGTGACAGAGTCCGTTGTAATTAAGGGATATCTTTAGGAATAGTTTCAGGGACAGTTGTGGGTCAGTGGTGTCTGGTGTTAGCGTCAGCATCAGGAAAAAGTTTCTGGCTCAGGTAAATCACTTTGATAGTGCGCTACCTGTTCCAGCTGTAATGCACCTAGAAATGCTGTAGTGAAGCTATAAATCTATAGCTACGTACGGTTCTAGTGCGCCCCGTCTCTCGCACGTCCCCGAAATCAGGCGCATTACAAAGTGCGGGAGATTTGAAAATATATGAACGGGGCTGGGCTTGATATCAGGCTGTAAAGACGCCAGACAGAATAAGGGGCACAGCGCTGGAGACAGCAGGTCTGACACTAGATGGTGTTGTCCTCAGCAAGGGGGGCACAACCTATGTGACAGGTTCCCTTTAAGAGTTACATAGGGTTGATAAATCTGCCCCTTTTTATTGAGCTTGTGCGGCACAACAGACTTATGTTTGATAGAGAGAGCAGCAAAGCCTAGAGCCCTTTGTGAGGAAGCAGCCCGTGGCTCCTGTCGACGGCCATCGATGTAGCTGTCTGCCGCGGCACTGCTCTGCTTTTCAGCTGCAGTCGTATCATCGCCGCCTCACTCTGTGCAGTTGTCTGGAGAGATTGGGGATGGCCCCTTGATTTCCAGATTACAGATTTGGGCTTGACTATTGACTTCCTGCCCTGACCTTCTGCTACATTTAAAGGGGGTTTCCGCTCACTATAAGTCAAATTATGGATTAAAGAATCTTGCAAAAACAAGTCACTTGTAAATATATGTCCCATTAAGAGTTTCCTCCCTATTCTAGATATCCCCCCTTATATGGGCCTGCATCCGCTCCTCAGGCCACTATAGCTATCCTAACTTTTCAGTCCTCTTCTCCTGATAGGCTGGTTTGCCAGCCCACTGGTGCTATAGCTTACAAGACAGTTTTTCTCTTCTCAATCCTCTCCCTCCTGAATAGGGCTTTGCCAGCACATGTTCGCTATAAGCATACAGAACCTGTTTCATCTCTCTCCGCCTGATATAAACAGATTCTAGGCACTTTACTGTCAGATATATTCAAGATTGCAACACCGAACAGCTTCCCCCTGTTCAATACCTTACACGCATTATATAGTGGTGTTTTTATCCATAAATGCAATCAGAATTTATACTTTCAACTTATTTTATATAAAAATGAAACGTCTTCACATCACCATCGAACCACCATTAAGACATGTGGCAGATTCAAAATTAATAATCGCCATATACCTTTGATTAGACTTCATCCTGAGAATATAATTCCCATAGCAGCATTTACAAATATGTCCTTATTCAAAAGACCATCATAGTCCGCTGGAATGTAAAATGCACAGGTTTATACCCATCGCAGTCGGTATCGATACGCTTGACAAAGGAGGTCCATTGCGGATAAATCCTCCGAAACGTTGCGGCCTCGGCACCGACTGCGATGAGTAATAAACGTGCGATATTTACATTCCAGCGGACTATGATGGTCTTTTGAATAAGGACATATATGTAAATGCTGCTATGGGAATTATATCCCAGGATGAAGTCTAAATCAAAGAGTATATGCATCATTAATGTTTGAATCAGCACATGTCTAATGGTGTCGAGATGATGTGAAGACATATCATTTTTATATAAAATAAGTTGAAAGTATAAAGTCTGATTGCATTTATGGATAAAAACACCACTATATAATGCGTGCACGATCTCTCCTGATAGGCTGCCAGTGCTGGTTGCTATGGCTACAGACCCGGCTTCTACTGCAGTCTAGTAGAAGCCAGTAAACACGCCCCTTGAATTCAAAGTAAACCAAGAAAACAAGACTGAGGTGAGAGGAATCAATGTAGTGAGACAACCCCTTTAACCATTGTCTCAGCAAGGGCTGGAAGTAAAGGAAGCTTCTTTGAGATGAAAACCAGAATTCCAGAAAAAGGGAGAAAAAGTAAACATACTTTACCAAAAAAGAACTGACCCCAATTGTCATCTGACTCAAGATAGCAGAGGTATTGCTTTAACGTAGGGTTCACTCTCTCAGTCTGACCAATAGGCTGTAGGTGATGAGTAGTAGACAAGTTCAAGGTAACACCCAACTTGGCACAGAAAATCTTCCAAAATCTGGCAGCAAATTGGTGCACATCCCTGGGTCGAGACACCAAGTTTTTCCAAGGTTTTAGGTAGCGAATCAAGTCTAAAATCTCAGAAATATATAACCAAGTTTAAAGGGGTTTATCCTCACCACGCGCTGTTTTTTAAAAAAACCAAAAGCAAATTCCATGCAAACTTTCTTTCTTTTTCCAGGTCAGGCTAGGGTGTTCTTATAGCAGTGATTAGCAGATCAGGCATCAGGCTCTTCTGAAAGCACTGACATGAGAGCAGAAGATGTTATCTATCAGTGCAGAGATCTACAAATCTCAAAGTAAACAAACAAAAGGAGACCTAATTACTTGTTTGAGATAACACTCTGCTCTCAAGCTGCCAGCAGCTGAGCTGTCATCATCCCTGCTATCAGATAAGACAGCACAGAGAGAGAAGGGGAGAGCAGGACGGTAACTAGAGAAACCTGTGTGCACTCAGAGCAGAGAGAGAAGGGGAGAGCGGGATGGTAACCCAACAGAGAAACCTTGTGTTCACTCAGACAGGAGAGGAAAGGGGAGAGCGGATGGTAACCAGAGAAACCTGTGTGCACTCAGAGCAGATAAGACAGAGCAGAGCGAGAAGGGGATAGCAGGACGGTAACCTAGAGAAACCTGTTTGCACTCAGAGTAGATAAGACAGAGCAGAGAGAGAAGGGGAGAAGCAGGACGGTAACCTAGAGAACCTGTGTGCACTCCAGAGTAAGATAAACAGAGCAGAGAGAGAAGGGGGATAGCAGGAGACGGGGTAACCAAGAGAAACCCAGTTGGTGCACCTCAGAGCTGGATAATACAGAGCAAGAGACATAAAGGGAAAGAGCAGACGGTAAACCTAGAGAAACCCTGTCTTCACTCATAGCAAGAGATAAGGCGGAGAGCAGGATTGGTAAAATAGAGAAACCTGTTGCACTCAGAGCAGAGAAGAAGGAGAGCGGGATGGTAACCGAGAGAAACCTGTGGTGCATCTCCAGAGCAGAGATGAGAAGGTAGGAGCGGGATGGTAACCCAGAAGAAACTGGTTGCACCTCAGAGCAGATTAATACAGAGCAGAGCGAGAAGGGAGAGCAGGACGGTAACCTAGAGAAACTGTGTGCCAGTCTCAGAGTAGATAAGAACAGAGCAGGAGTAGAAGGGAGAGCAAGGACGGTAAAACCCTGGAGAAACCTGTGTGCACTCAAGAGCAGAAAGAGACAGAGCAGAGAAGAAGGGGAAGCAGGGTGTAACCTAGAGAAACCTGTCTGCACTCAAGCAGGAGAGAAAGGGGAGAGCAGGGACGGTAACTTGGAGAAACCTGTGTGCGACCTCAGAGAGATTAAGAACAGAGCAGAGAGAGAATGGAGAGCAATACAGGTAACATAGAGAAACCTGTGTTCACTATTTTTCAGAGCAGAGAGAGAAGGGGAAGAGCAGAACGGAAAAACCTAGAGAAAAACCTGTGTGCACTCAAGAGCATTAAGACAGAGCATAAGATCAGAAGGGGAGAGCAGACGGATAACCTAGAGAAACCCTTTCTGCACCTCAGAGAGAGAGAGAAGGGAGAGCAGATGGTAACTAGAGAAACCTGTGTGCACCAGAAGCAGAGAGAGAAGGGGAGAGCGGGATGGTAACCAGAGAAACCTGTGTGCACTCCGAGCAGGGAGAGGAGGGGAGAGCGGGATGGTAACCAGAGAAACCTGTGTGCACTCAAGCAGATAAGATCAGAGCAGAGACGAGAAGGGGAGAGCAGGACTAACCTAGAGAACCCTGTGTGCACTCATAGTAGGTAAGACAAGCAGAGAGAGAAGGGGAGAGCAGGACGGTAAACCTGGAGAAAACCTGTGTGCACTCAGAGTCAGAAGACAAGCAGAGAGAGAAAGGGGGAAGCAGGGTGGGTAACCTAGAGAAACCTGTCTGCAACTTCAGAGCAGAGAGAGAATGGGAGAGCAGGAACGGTAACTTTGGAGAACCTGTGTGCACTCAGAGCAATCAAGGACAGGAGCAGAGAGAGAAGGGAGAGCATGACGGTAACATAGAGAAACCTGTGGTGCCCTCAGAGCAGAGAGAGAAGGGGAAGAGCAGGAACAGGAAACCTAGTGAAACCTGGTAGCACTCAAGTAGAGAGAGGAAGGTGTAAAAAAAAAAAAAAAAAAAAGAGCAAGGAACGGTAACCTAGAGAAACCTGTTGCACTCCAGAGCAGATAAGAACAGAGCAGAGAGAAAGGATAGGCAGGATGGTAACCTAGAGAAACCTGTGGTGCACTCAGAACAGAGAGAGAAGGGAGAGCAGGGACGGTAACCAGAGAAATCCTAGTGCACTCAGGAGCAGAGAGAGAAGGGGAGAGTCAGGACGGTAAACCTAGGAAAACCTGTGTGCACTCCCCAGAAGCAGAGAGAGAAGGGGAAGAGCAGGAACGGTAACCTGGAGAACCTGTGTGCACTCAGAGCAAGAGAGAGAAGGGAGAGCAGGACTGTAAACCCTTGAAAACCTGCTTGCACGATCAGAGCACATAATTAAGGAGCAGAGAGATAGAAGGAGAGGCAGGAATGGTAACCCTGGAGAAACCTGTGGCACTCAGAGCAGAGAGAGAAGAGGAAGCGGATGGTAACCTAGGAGAAACCTGTTGTGCACTCAGAGCAGAAAGACAAGCAGAGGAGAGAAGGGGGAGAGCAGGTGTAACCTAGAGAAACCTGTCTGCCACTAGAGCAGAGAGAAAGGGAGAGCATGGCGGTAACCTGGAGAAAACCTGTGTGCATCAGAGCTAAATAAGACCAGAGCAAGAGAGAAGGGAGAGCAGGACGTAACCTAGAGAAAAACCTTTGTGCACATAGCAGAGAGAGAAGGGGAGAAGCAGGACGGAAACCTAGAGAAAAACCTGTGTGCAACTCAGAGCTAGAGAGAGAAGGGGAGAGCAGGAACGGTAACCAGAAGAAAACCTGTTTGCACTCAGAGTAGAGTGAGAAGGGGAGAGGGAGGAACGGAACCTAGAGAAAACCTGTGTGCACTCAGAGTAGAGAGAGAAGTGGAGAGCAGGGATGGGGTAAACTAGAAGAAAACCTGTGTGCACTCAGGAGCAGATGAGAGAAGGGGAGAGCAGGACGTAACCTGGAGAAACCTGTGTGCACATCAAGCAGAGAGAGAAGGGAGAGCAGGACGGTAACCTAGGAAAACCTGTGTGCACTCAGAGCAGAGAGAGAAGGGGAACAGAACGGTTAACCAGAGAAACCTGTGTGCACTCAGAGCAGAGAGAGAAAGGGGAGAGCAAGGACGGTAAAACTAGAGAAACCTTTGTGCACTCAGAGCAGAGAGAGAAGGGGAGAGCAGGACGACGTAACCTGGAGAAACCTGGGTGCAACTCAGAGCAGAGAGAGAAGGGGAGAGCAGGACCGTAACCTAGAGAAACCTGTGTGCACTCAGAGCAGGATAAGTCCCTTAGCAGAGAGAGAAGGGGGGAGAGCAGGTACAGTAAACCAGGGAGAAACCTGCGTTCACTCAGAGCAGATAATTCAGAGCAGAGAGAGAAGAGGAAGCAAGACGTTACCTGGAGCACCATGTGGTGCACTCAGAGGCAAGAAGGAGAAGAGAACGGGATGGTAACCTAGAGAAAAACTCTTGTGTGCACTCCAGAGCAGAGAGAGAAGGGGAGAGCAGGACGGTAACCTGGAGAAACCTGTGTGCACTCAGATCAGATAAGACAGATCAGAGATAGAATGGGGAAGAGCAGGAACGGTAAACCTAGAGAAACCGTGTGTGCACTCAGAGTAGAATAAGACAGAGCAGAGAGAGAAAGGAGAGCAGGACTGTAACCTGGGGAGAAACCTGTGTGCACGTCAGAGCAGAAAAGACAGAGCAGAGAGAGAAGGGAGAGCAGACGGTAACTCTGGAGAAAAACCCTGTGTGCACTCAGAGCAGAATAAGACAGAGCAGAGAGAGAAGGGAGGAGCAGGAAGGTAACACTAGAGAAAACCTTTGTGCACT
Source organism: Phyllomedusa bahiana (assembly GCA_025379985.1). Classification (NCBI taxonomy): domain Eukaryota; kingdom Metazoa; phylum Chordata; class Amphibia; order Anura; family Hylidae; genus Phyllomedusa; species Phyllomedusa bahiana. The sequence goes on along the minus strand of JAODAL010010731.1, from coordinate 84,838 downwards.
CAGAGTAGATAAGACAGAGCAGAGAGAGAAGGGAGAGCAGGGCGGAACCTGGAGAAAACTCTGTGTGCACTCAGAGCAGAAAGAACGAGAGCAGAGAGAGAAGGGAGCGGAGCAGGGCGTAAACCTAAGAGAACCCTGTCTGCACCTAGAGCAGAGAGAGAAGGGGAGAGCAGGGCGGTAACCTGGAGAAACCTGTGTGCACTCAGAGCAGAGAAGACAGAGCAGAGAGAGAAGGGGAGAGCAGGACGGTAACCTAGAGAAACCTGTCTGCACTCAGAGCAGAGAGAGAAGGGGAGAGCAGGATGGTAACTTAGAGAAACCTGTTGCACTTCAGACAGATAAACAGAGCAGAGAGAGAAGGGGAGAGCAGGACGGTAACCTAGAGAAACCTGTGTGCACTCAGAGCTGATAACACAAGAGGCAGAGTGAAGAAGGAGAGCAAGGAACAGTAACTTAGAAAGCCTGTGTGCAAAACTCAGAGCAGAGAGAGAAGGGGAGAGCATGATGGTAACCTTAAGAAAACGTGGTGCACTCAGAGATGATAAACAGAGCAGAGAGAAGAAGGGGAGAGCAAGACAGTAACTTAGAAAAACCTGTGTTGCACTCAGAAGCAGAGGAGAATGGGGAGCAGGATGGTAACCTAGAGAACGCTGGTGTTCACTCAGAGAGCAAGAGAGAGAAGGGAGAGCAAGACGGTAACCTGGAGAAACCTAATGTGCACTCCAGAGCAGAGAGAGAAGGGAGAGCAGGAAACTGTAACCTAGGGAAACTGTGTGCACATCAGAGCAGAGAGAGAAAGGGGAGAGCAGGAACTGTAACCCAGATAAAACCTGTGGTGCACTCAGAGCGAGCAGAGAAAATGGGGAAGCAAGGAGGTAACCTGGAGAAAAACCTGTGTGCAATCAGAGCAGAGAGAGAAGGGGAGAGCAGGAACGGTAACCTGAAAACCTGTGTGCACTCAGACAGAGAGAGGAAGGGGAAAGCAGATGGTAACCTAGAGAAACCTGCGTGCAACTGCAGAGCAGATAAGCCAAGCAGAGAGAGAAGGGAAGAGCAGGGACGGTAACCTGGAGAAACCTGTGTGCACTCATTGCAGAGAGAGAAGGGGAGAGCAGACGTAACCTGGAGAAACACCAGTGTGACTCAGACAGAAAAGAGAAGGGAGAGCAGATGGTAACCTAGAGAAACCTGCGTTGCACTCAGAGCAGATAAGCCAGAGCAGAGAGAGAAAGGGAGAAGCAGGAACGGTAACCTGAAAACCCTGTGTGCACTCATTGCAGAGAGAGAAGGGGAGAGCAGGACGGTAACCTGGAGAAACCAGTGTGCACTCAGAGCAGAGAGAGAAGGGGAGAGCGGGGTGGTAACCTGGAGAAACCTGCGTGCACTCAGAGCAGATAAATCAGAGCAGAGAGGAGAAGAAGAGCAGAACGGTAACCTGTAGAAAACCTTGTGCACTCAGAGCAGAGAGAGAAGGGGAGAGCGGGATGGAATCCTGTGAGAAACCTGCGTGCACTCAGAAGCAGAGATAAATTCAAGCAGAGAGGAGAAAAGGAGAGGCAGGGACGGTAACTGGAGAAACCTGTGTGCACTCAGAGCAAGAGAGAAGGGAGAGCGGGATGGTAACCTGGAGAAAACTGTTGTGCACTCAGACAGAAAGACAGAGCAGAGAGAGATGGGAGAGCAGGAGACGGTAACCTAGAGAAGCCCTGTGTGCACTCAGAGCCAGATAAGACAGAGTATAGAGAGAAGGGTAGAGAGGAACGGTAAACCTAGAGAAAACCTGTGTGCACTTAGATTATATAAGACAGAGCAAGAGAGAAGGAGAGCAGGAAAACTGTAACCTGGAGAAACCTTTGTGGCACATCAAGCAGATAAGATGACATGTAGAGAGAGAAGTGATTAGTCAGGAACGGTAACCGAAGAAACCTTGGTGGCACTCAATCAAAGATAGATAAGAACAGAGCAGAGAGAGGAAAGGGGAGAGCAGGAACGGTAACCCGTAGAAACCTTGTGGCACTCAGAGCAGATAGAGAAGGGGAGAGCAGGACGGTAACCAGAGAAACCTGTGTGCACTCAGAGCAAAGAGAAAGGAGAGCAGAAAATGGTAACCTGGAGAAACCTGCGTGCACTCAGAGCAGAGAGAGAAGGTGAGAGCAGGACGGTAACCTGGATAAACCCTGTGTGACTCACTCAATCACAAGAGAAAAAGGGGAGAGCAGGATGGTAACCTGGAGAAACCTGCGTGCACTCAGAGCAGATAAGCCAGAGTCAGAGAGAAGAAGGAAGCAGAAGACGGTAACCTGGAGAAACCTGTGAGCACTCATTGCAAAGAGAGAGGGAGAGCAGGACGGTACCTGGAGAAACCTGTTGCACAACTAGTCAAGAGAGTGAGAAGGGAGAGTCAGGGCTGTAACCTGAAGAACAACCCTGCATGCACTCAGAGCAGATAATTCAGAGCAGAGAGAGAAGAGGAGAGCAGGACGGTAACCTGGAGAAACCTGTGTGCACTCAGAGCAGAGAGAGAAGAGCAGAGCGGGATGGTAACCCAGAGAAACCTGTGGTGCACCTCATAGCAGAAAGGGGAGAGATGAGAGCGGATGGTAACCTAGAGAAACCTTTGTGCACTCAGAGCAGAGAGAGAAGGGTGAGAGCAGGACGGTAACCTGGAGAAAACCTGTGTGCACTCAAGCAGATAAGTACAGAGCAAGAGAGAAGGGAGAGCAGGACGGTAACCTGGAGAAACCTGTGTGCACCTCAGAGCAAGAGAGAGAAGGGGAGAGCAGGATGTAACCAAGAGAAACCTGTCGTGCACTCAGAGGCCAGATAAGCCAGAAGCAGAGAGAGAAGGGGAGAGCAGGAGACGGTAACCTGGAGAAACCTTGTGTGCACTCAGAGTAGATAAGACAGAGCAGCAGAGAGGAGAAGGGAGAGCAGGCGAACGTAACCTAGAGAAAGCTGCGTGCACTCAGAGCAGATAAAGCCAGAGCAGGGAAGGAGAAAAGGGGAGAGCAGGACGGTGAACTTTGGAGAACCTGTGTGCACATCCAGAGCAGAGAGAGAAGGGAGGAGCCAGGGACGGTAAACATGAGAAACCTGGTGTGCACCTCAGAGCAGAGAGAGAAGAGAGCAGGAGGATGTAACCTAAGAAACCAGTGTGCACTCAGAGCAGATAAAGCCAGAGGCAGAGAGAAAGGGAGAGCAGGAACGGTAACCTTGAGAAACCTGTGCACTCTGAAGCAGAGAGAGAAGGGAGAGAGGGCGGTAACCTTTGGAGAAACCCTGCATGCACTCAGAGCAGATAATATTCAGAGCAGAGAGAGAAGAAGCAGGACGGTAACCTGGAGAAAACCTGAGTGCACTCAGAGCAGAGAGAGAAGGGGAGAGCGAAATGGTAACCGTGGAAGAAAAACTGTGTGCACTCAACAGAGCAGAAAGACAGAGCAGAGGAGAGAAGGGGAGAGGGCAGGACGGTAACCCTAGAGAAAACCTGTGTGGCACTCATAGCAGATAATACCAGAGTAGAGAGAGATAGGGGGAGAGCAGGACGGTAACCTAGTGAAAACCTTGGTGCACTCAGAGTAGATAATACAGAGCCAGAGAGAGAAGGGGAGAGCAGGACGGTAACCTGAGAAACCTGTGTGCACTCAGAGCAGATAAGAACAGTGTAGAGAGGAGAAGGGGATAGCAGGACTGGTAACTAGAGAAACTTTGTGCATCTCAGAGTGAGATAAAGACAGAGCAGAGAGGTGAAGGGGAGAGCAGGGCGGTAACTCTAGAGAACCCTGTCTGCAACTCAGAGCAGAGATAGAAGGGGAGAGCAGTGCATTAACCTGGGAGAAACCTGTGTGCACTCAGAGCAGGAGAGAGAAGGGAGAGCAGGACGTAACCTTGGAGAAACCTTGTGTTGCACTCATAGCAGATAAAGTCCAAGCAGGGAGAGAAGGGGAGAGCAGGGACGGTAACTTGGAGAAACCTTGGTGTGCAACTCAGCAGCAGAGAGAGAAGGGGAGAGCAAGGAACGTAACCGGAGAAACCTGTGTGCGACTCAGAGCAAGAGAGAGAAGGGGAGAGCAGGATGGTAACCAAGAGAAACCTGTGGTGCACTCAGGAGCTAGATAAGCACAGAGCAGAGAGAGAAGGGAGAGCAGGACGGTAACCTGAGAAAACCTGTGTGCACTCAGAGTTAATAAGAACAGAGCAGAGAGGAGAAAGGGGAAGCAGGAACGTAACCTAGAGAAAGCTGCGTGCACTCAGAGCAGATAAGCCAGAGTAGAGAGAGAAGGGGAGAGCAGGACGGTAACCTGGAGAAACCTGTGTGCACTCAGAGCAGAGAGAGAAGGGGAGAGCAGGGAGACGGTATAAACCCGTGGAGAAAACCTGTGTGCACTCAGAGGCATAGAGAGAAGGGAGAGGCAGGAAATGGTAAACCTAGAGCAACCCTGCGTGCGACTCAGAGCAATAAGCCAGAGCAGAGAGAGAAGGGGAGAGCAGGATGAGACGGTAACCCTTGGAGATAACCTGTGTGCACATCATTGCAGAGATAGAAGGGGGAGAGGCAGGACGTAACCTGGAGAAAACCTGTGTGCACTCAGAGCAGTGAGAGAAGGGAAGCAGGGGGCCCGTTAACCGTGATAAAACCTGCATCGCACTCCAGCAGATAATTCAGAGCAGAGAGAGAAGGGGAGAGCAGGACGGTAACCTGGAGAAACCTGTGTGCACTCAGAGCAGAGAGAGAAGGGGAGAGCGGGATGGTAACCTGGAGAAACCTGTGTGCACTCAGAGCAGAAAGACAGAGCAGAGAGAGAAGGGGAGAGCAGGACGGTAACCTAGAGAAACCTGTGTGCACTCAGAGCAAGAATAAACAGAGTAGAGGAGGAGAAGGGAGAGCAGGGACGGTAACCCTAGAGAAACCTGGTGTGCACTCAGAAGTAAGATAAACAGAGCAGAGAGAGAAGGGGAAAGAGCAGGACGGTAACCTAGAGAAAGCTGGCGTGCAGTCTCAGAGCAGATAAACCAGAGTAGAGGAGAGAAGGGGAGAGCAGGACGGTAACTTGGAGAAACCTGTGTGCACCATCCAGGAGAAAGCAAGAGAGAGAAGGGGAGAGCAGGACGGTAACTTCGAGAAACCTGTGTGCACTCAGAGCAGAAAGAGCAGGGGAGAGCAAGACGGTAACCTAGCGAAACCTGCGTGCACCTCCAGAGCAGATAAGGCCAGAGCAGGAGAGAGAAGGGAGAGCGGAACGGTTTAACCTGGAGAAACCTGTGTCACTCATTGCAGAGATAAGAAAAGGGGAGAGCAGGACGTAACCTGGAGAAACCTGTGTGCCACTCAAGCAGAGAAGAAGGGAGAGCAGGGGACGGTAACCTTGAAAACCTGCAATGCACTCAGAGCAGATAATTCAGAGCAGAGGAGAAATAGGAGGAGTCAGACGGTAACCTGGAGAAACCTGTGTGCACTCAAGCAGGAGAGAGAAGGGAAGCGGGATGGTAACACTGGAAGAACCTGTGTGCACTCAGAGCAGAAAAAGACAGAAGCAGAGAGAGGAAGGGGGAGAGCAGGAAGACGGTAAACCAGAGAACCTGTGTGCACTCAGAGCAGATAAGACAGAGTAGTGAGAGGAAGGGGAGAGCAGGACGTAACCTAGAGAAACCTGTGTGCACCTCAGAGTAGAAAGACAGAGCAAGAGAGAGAAAAGGGGAGAGCAAGACGTCAACCTGGGAGAAACCTGTGTGCACTCAGAGCAGATAAGCCAGAGCAGAGAGAGAAGGGGAGAGCAGGACGGTAACCTAGAGAAACCTGCGTGCACTCAGAGCAGATAAGCCAGAGCAGAGAGAGAAGGGGAGAGCAGGACGGTAACCTGGAGAAACCTGTGTGCACTCATTGCAGAGAGAGAAGGGGAGAGCAGGACGGATAAACCGGAGAACCTGTTGCACTCAGAGCAGAGAGAGCAGGGAGAGCAGGGGCGGTAACTCTGAGAAACACTGTGTGCACCAAGCAGGAAAGAAACAGAGTCAAGAGAGAAGAAGGGGAGAGCAGGGCGGTAACCTAGAGAAACCTGTCTGCACTCAGAGCAGAGATAGAAGGGGAGAGCAGGGCATTAACCTGGAGAAACCTGTGTGCACCTCAGAAGCAGAGAGAGAAGGGAAGCCAGGACGTTAACCTGGAGAAAACTGTGTGCACTCAAGAGCAGAGAGAGAAGGGAGAGCAGGACGTAACCAGGAAACCTGTGTGCACTCAGAGCAGAGAGAGAAGGGAGAGCAGGACGGTACCTGTATAAAACCTGTTGCACTCCAGCAAGCAGAGAGAGAAGGGGAGAGCAGGAAACGGTAACCTGGAGAAACCGTGTGCCACTCAGTAGCAGAGAGAGAAGGGGGAGAGCAGGAACTGTAACCTAGAGAAACCTGCGTGGCACTCAGAGCAGATAAGCCAGAGCAGGGAGAGAGGGGAGAGCTAGGACGGTAACCCTTGAAGAAACCCTGTGTGCACTCAAGCATGAGAGAGAAGGGGAAGATCAGAAACAGGTAAATCTGAGAAACCTGTGTGCACTCAGCAGCAGAGTGAGAAGGGGAGAGCAGGACGTAACCTTAAGAAACCAGTGTGGCACTCAGAGCAGATAATCAGACAGAGAGAGAAGATGGAGAAGCAGAACGGTAACACTGGAAGAAACCCTTTTGCACTCAGAGCAAGAGCGAAGAGGAGAAGCGGATGGGTATCCCAGAGAAAGACTGTGTGCACTCAGGAGCAGAGAGAGAAGGGAGGAGCAGGAGACGGTAACCCAAGGAAAGCTGTGTGCACTCAGAAGCAGAGAGAGAAGGGAGAGCAGGACCGGTAACCTAGAGAAACCATGTGTGCACTCAAGAGTAAGAAAGACAGAGCAGAGAGAGAAGGGGAGAGCAGGAACGGTAAACCTTGGAAGAAAACCTGTTGCCACTCAGAGCCGAAAGACAGAAGCAGAGAGAGAAGGTGAAGAGCAGACGTAAAACCTGGAGAAACCTGTTTGCACTCAGAGCAGAAAGACAGAGCAGAGAGAGAAGCGGGAGCAGGACGGTAACCTGGAGAAACCTGTGTGCACTCAGAGCAGATAAGACAGTGTAGAGAGAGAAGGGGAGAGCAGGACGGTAACTTAGAGAAACCTTTGTGCACTCAGAGCAGAAAGACAGAGCAGAGAGAGAAGGAGAGCCAGGCTGGCGGTAACCTAGAGAAAACCTGTCTGCCACTCAGAGCAGAGAAGAAGGGGAGAGCAGGGCGTTAACCTGGAGGAAACCTGTGTGCACACTCAGAGCAGAAAAAGAACAGAGCAGATTAGAGAAGGGAGAGCAGGGTGGCGTAACCTAGAGAAAAACCTGTGTGCCACTCAAGCAAAGAGAGAGAAGGGAGAGCAGGACGGTAACATTTAGAGAAACCTGTGTCCACTTACCTCAGAGCAGAGAGAAAGGGGAGAGCAGGAACGGTAACTTGAGAGAAACCTGTGTGCACCAGTCAGAGCCTGATAAGACAGAGCAGAGAGAGAAGGGGAGAGCAGACGGTAATCCTAGAGAAACCTGTGTGCACTCAGAGCAGAAGAGAGAAGGGGAGAGCAGACGGTAACCTAGGAGAAACCCTGTGTGCACTCAGAGCAGAGAGAAGAAGGAGAGGCGGGATGGTAACCTAGAGAAACCTGTGTGCACACTACAGGAGAAGAGAAGGGAAAGCAGAACGTAACCCTATAGAAACCTGTTGTGCACTCAGAGCTGAGAGAGAAGGGGAGAGCAGGACGGTAACCGAGAGAAACCTGTGTGCTCTCAGAGCCAGAGAGAGAGGGGAGAGCAGACGGTAACCCTAGAGAAACCCGTGTGCAACTCAGATCTAAGTCCGATCTGATCCAAAAAAAAGCCAATACGTATAGCAATATATTTGGAAAAAACTCTTTCCATTTAACCGTTTCCTACATGTTAAAAGCTAATCTTTGTAGTGAGACAACCCCTTGTAATAAAAAAAAAGATGGCTGGAAAAGTTTTTGCAGCTCAGGAAACTGATCTTGTAGATAAGGAGATCCCTGGGAAGATAATAGAATAGGAGAGTCCGATCTTCAATGATAAATAAGGGGTGGGGGGACATGTGTTTTAGAATAGCACATAGGGCTGTTTATGCTTTTGATCTTATACACATGCTCCAGAAAGAGAGAAGGAGGCACTGTGGCGTTCCCCTGTGTGGTAGAGCACAATGGAGGTATGGCTTCATTATACCTGTACACTATTTGCTCACCTTTGTATGTTGTGATGCCGGGAGGAAAAAACCTCCCCCGCTTCATTAGATGGAGGTCAGTTGTTACTTGCCAATGGGGACCCAGGGGGCAGGAGAGAGAAACACTGAGCAATTTGCCCTGACTAATACTAGTCCATGTCACCTAACTGGCTGGCTATGGGCGCTCCAAATATATGTTCAATATCCCTAATTGGAAACAACGCGTTTTGTGCTGCTTTTTCCAGTTCCCTGATACTTCGTTTTACAAAAATAAATAAACCTAAAAACCGCCCAAAGTGAGGGGGGGGATTACGGGCCCTGGGTCCCAGTAATAAAAAGAGAAAAATATCTGTATATCCCAGTCTGGGTTAAATTCTAACAAACCCAAAAATTTTTTGGATAAGATGCTAAAGAAACGTTGTCATTCTGAGATGAAGACGTTGCAGTTTGTAATGGTCTCCACTAGATGTCCCTTGTATCACTTTCTTGGGGGTTTAAAATTTAATTAATCCTGCAAAATTGGCAAGGAAGAAAGATAAAATTTTATATATTTTTTAAAAACCTGTGTTTTATTCCCCTTCCAAAATCTTAGTAAAAAAGCACAAAAAACAGCGGGTTACACGAGAGCAGGGATCATAATGAAATCATTGAGGTGGAAAAAAAAAGAAAATTCTAATGGAAAAACCAATATTGGTTGTAGAAAACTTCTCCCCAAAATTTAAATAAAAAAAAATGAAACCCCCCCCCCCCCCCCCCCACTGTAGTTGGGATCCCCCGACGGGAGGTACACAGAGGAGAGCGCCTCGTGCAGTAGGCAAAGAACGCCGGCCGTCTGGTTGAAAAACTACTGCACCTTTTTTTGCCAGTGAGTACTGTAAGGGTATGTTCACACGGTGTACAGTACGCGCCGCAGTACATTGTGTGTTTCGGGAGCTCACACTCATCTGCGTGTACTCCCACCATGGTGGGGGTGGACGGAAGCCCGCTGACCCCACTGACATTCATTACTCGCGGCGTGTATTCACCGCGAATAATTGACATGTCACTTATCTCCCCGCGCGTACAATACGGTTGTATTGTACGAGCGGGGTGACGAGGTGTAATCCATAGTTTACTATGAGAACTATGAATTACCATAATTTCGGCGCGCATTTTGCTCGTATTAGAGTACAAATACGCAGCGAAATGTGCGCCGAATTCACACCGTGTGAACATACCCTAAACCCGCCAACTCCTGCTGACCCTGGGACTACACGTGGGGCCGCCATTGTCTTCACCAGCTGCGGGCGCCCCTCTGTGATTTAGCCCTCTTACACCATGAGTTCCTTCCATTGTTAAAACCAGAGACAGTATATCCTTCCTCAGCCCAGATACTCTTTTGGTCCCAGAGAGGTACATTTTTTTTGAACTGTAACCATTTACTGCATCACATCAGAACAGCTCTTCCATATTTCTATACTACAATACCAATATCTCAGCCTTTGCTGCCCTCTTGTGGCTTTCCAGGGCGGCACAAGCTTGCCGTTGTAGGACCTGGAGCTTCTCATTTTCCCTGCACCATTGTGGACTCTGGGAGTATCAGCTAAATATTCATCATTATCTGACAGATACGTAGGACTCCTGGGTATTAACTGTGGCTGCAATAACTGTGCTTGGTCTCAGGGCTCCTACGACCGCTCTGTGCCGCACCGGTGCCGTGTGCGCAGGGCCTGATTCAGGGACCTTTTTTTTAAATAAAAAAAATATATATTTTTAGAGTTTTTCTGCATATTAAAATTTCCAGCATATAGCATTGTGTATATATAAGCAAATATGTGCTCGTCACTCACACAACAAAACAAGAACTTTGTCAAAAGCTACGACTCATGTATGTTTATAGAAGTAAGAGTCTGTCAAATTCTCGTTTCCACTTCTTATAAGCTTATATAGTGGTAGATAACCTACAAAAACCTCACCGGGCAAAAATATATAAATGATATAACCATAAGTGAAAACCAAACAAACCAAAAACAAAACCTTAAAGGGTTTTGCCACGATGTAATGATGACGTGGGATCCTCCAAAATGGGTTTCTAATTCACATTTCCTAAATATAAGTGATTACAAAAATTGCAGTCTGAAGAGCTACAGCCTTCTCCTTACATATGCCCTTGGATACTTCAAAGTCAGTATCGATACAACCTGACACAGATCTGCTGCGGGTCTTGCGCAGAGAGGGCTTCTTATCTGGAGTAGACTGAGCTGCAGAATTTTTTAAGGCACCGGGTAGGCAATATGTTTTTCTTTTGTAAACAGAATAAACTAGTTGTAGTGTGACTTAGATCCTGCTTTATCTGATAACAGAGCACATGAAGGACGCTTTCAAGACTGCTGTGGAGAAAAGTGCATCTTTTTGTATAACAGAATCCCACAGTGCAGTTTTGAATTATTTCAGATGACATGTCACACAACCCTTATGTCAGCTCAGTGACTCTGTCTGTGTCTCTCTTTCAGCTCAGTGATTTGTTGACATTAGCTTCTTAGCAGATAAGGCTCCTCCTGGCAAAACCCCTTTAAGGTATAATTAAACATTATTATGTAATCAAAAATATAAAACAATATATACTGACAAAATAAACAATATACAACACCACCCAAAAGAACAAGGCAATCCACACCATCAACTAACAGGAAAAACGCGCGTTTCGCGCATGAACGCTTCCTCAATGGGTAATCTTTGAGGAAAGCGTTTTTTCAGGCCGAAACGCGCGTCGGGTCTGGCATCCCTCCACACTTCTAGGTTGGAGCCCATTGGCTAAGTATCTAGATTTCATGCATTGTCATTTATTATGGTTATATATATTTTTTTATTATTAAAAAAAAAACAAGCTTTATTTCGGATAGAGGCAGGTAAAGGCAAACAATAACCGCAGTTTATGAGAGCATTAAGCGGAATGGCAAGGGGGAGGGGTGGAGGGAGTGGGGCAGGGGGGGGGGGGGGGGGGGGGGGGGGGGGGGGGGGGGGGAGGAGGGAGGGGGGGGGGGGGGGGGGGGGGGGGGGGGGGGGGTGGGGGGTTGGGGGTATAGGTGGGAATAGATGACATAAAGTGGGGGGGAGGGGGGGGGAGGGGGGGCATCGCCTGCTCGAGTCGTTGATTGTCCTCTAGCATCCACCTTTTCCTAATGTAATTGTGTAACTAATGAGTAGTGTGGGCTCTGGGGGGACAGGGGGAGTGAGGGGGGGTGGGGGGGGTGGGGGTATATTATATATACTCTATCTCTCTCTTTGAATTATGACTGTATAACACTAAGTATATCATTGTATATGGATATGTTAAGTGGTGGTAATTGTAAGAATGAAAGTATTTGTGATTATTAGAGGGCGAGAAGAAGGCGCGAGTATATTAGAATGGTGGGGGTGGATTGTTTGGGGGATGGGGTTTGGGGTATGGATTATTATTTTGGTTGTTTTGAATAGGATGGAAGTTGGAATATAAGTTAGTATGGTATTATGAGTGGTGGTTAATGTAGATTTGGGGTGGTTTTGTGATAAGGGTCTATCTCTCTATCTCTATCTAAGTGTTGGGGAGTAGTACTATAGATATCTCTATATTTTTAGGAAGTATGATGGGTATGGTGTATATATAGGGTGTGTGAATTGTTATTCCTACTGTATCTTCTATGATATATTAGTAGGTGGAGGGCGAGGATATGTAACAACTAAAGTAGGGGTGTACGTATAGATTGTATTTAGGAGAGGATGTTATAGAGTGGGTTAGTAGTATGATTAGGAGAGTGACTGAGCGTAGTCGCCTTGTGTAGGTGGATTGCGCAGAGGATACTGTACTCTATGAGTATGTCGAAGAGAGGAGTATTAAGGTTATATGCTGAACACATTATTTATGGTCTATGTCTATGGCAGAGCGTCGAGATGGGGTGGGGTGGCGTAGTTGACATTGGAGGGTACGGAGCGACGTTATTATTCTGTGGTATATTCGCGTCTGGTTTAGAAGAGAAATATGTATATCACAGATTGTATACATACGGTGTCTATTTGACGTATTCACTTAGAATTTGACAAACCACGATGTACGGTGTTCGAGACAAGTCACACATCATGGAGAACTGTTGACTTTATAGTGCATGTATTTGCACACTTAGTACTGTTAGATCAGCGAGTCTCTAGTTACTTATGCATATGGGACTCTACAGATTTGAGATCAACAATTGGTAATGGGTGTGTAGAGTCACGCACTGTGATGGGTTGTTATATTACAACACTACAGAGGAGTAGTGTAGGGAGGTTGTCGGAGTCACTCGAGTGTGAGTGCACACATCACAAACACATACATCATAGAACTGTCAAATTGACTTTTGAGATAGAGTGAGGCGTCTGACTACGTATAGCACACAATGCACGCTTTTCTACTTTATATATAGATGTGTCTATACAACACTGTGGTGTGTAGATCTCAATTCCATATTTTCTCAGTAATAGTGATATCGTTTTGAGATACGGAACAGTTTTTTCAGGTGTCATAGTTGCGGGTAGTTTCACTCCTCATCGTGTCATTTTGGTTTTTTTACACGGTGTCGTCATAGAAAGAGTGAGTGAAGCAGACATATGTGACCGTAAGGTTATAGGCTACCATTTAGCAACGCGACATGATATCGTTAGTACTAGTGATAGAACTGTCAATTATCATCATTATACAGAACAACATGTGTTATATGTGCATGCGGGGAGATCTGTGTTAGTACGTGGGTTGCAGCGTGCAGACTGACTACTAAGTACAGCACAAGCGATCACAGATAGGACGAGAGTTAGTGCGTGTATGTCTTACCGTGAATGTGTTATCTCAAATAGTCGGGTGTGTTAGACGCGAGAGTGGGGTCTAGTGCAAGTATTAAGAGTTTTGTATCACTCTTAACTCTGTAAGGCATTACCTTCTGTCTGTATATCTTGGTTGGGGAGATCTGGGACGACGACCGTGGGATGTATCACACACGTAACTGACTGGCAGCAGTGTTCTGCGGTTTCGATTATCTTCTCTGGATAGGTATCTATTATGATCGACGAGATGTCATTCTACTTATGGACGATGGGGTACAGGGTACTTGATCAATTGGTTGTATGTTTGTGACTACACACTCAAAGCACTGTGTCAAGATCACACAGGAGCACGATTCGTTAATTTTGGGATTGTTTGCAACACAATGGGGATGTAGATATCACGCAGTATTAGCAGAGCGGTGGTATCATTCGTTAGTGGACAACATAGCGGTAGATGGCACGACTGTGGAATATTGAGGACATATACTGTCTATAGGATGGGTTTATGGTATAGGGGATTCTCATTTGGAGGTCACTTTATATGATTTCAGAGGTAGTAGGATTAATCACACGGCTAACAATTACTGATGTCGGTTGCGTGGTGTAGAGAGCGTGCGGACGTGCGGGGAGAGAGAGATGATAGAGAGGGCTGTGTGGGATTGATAGTAGGATGCTGATGATCGAGAGGAGAGTGCTGTTATAGAGAAGTTGGGTGCGCGTGAGTGAGGAGAGTCGGTGGGTGAGGGCACAACTGGAGAGGATAGGGCGGATCTTAGATGGTGGGGTGATTTGGTTGACAAGTTGCGGAGATGGGCTTCACTGTGTTGGATGTACAGGCGACGTGGGGTGTAGAGGGATGGTGCTGACATGCACACTCAGTACAGTACAACTGTTCTTCTGACAGCACTGGACAACGAAGAACTGTGAGGGTGAGTGGACTGACAGAGAGGAGTGTACACATGACAGAGGTGTTAGACTCTGAGTATATGAACTCTCTCGGTGTGTTAGGAATATGTGTCACAATTCAAGATGCGCGATGATGGTGGGAGGGAGTGTATCCACAAGGTAAATAACACAGGATAGTAGGACTACACAGGTCCGTGTATTCTATCTGAACACAATTACAAATTGTAGTAGTGTATGATTCACATTACAGGGAGCTGTGCGTCAAAAGGGATAGACAGTCAAACATGTGACAGGACACATGACACTCTTCTGTGTGCAGATGTATGTATACGAGTGTGACGGGAACTTGGAGGTGTGAGAAGGATATTCAGTTAAGCAAAACAAAGATTGTAGGAACTCAGATAGGAGTGTTCGTGGAGAGGTAACGGTGAGCTGTGACATGACGGTGGGTATAGTCAAGATGATCACATGGGTTATTCTTTCTTGGTGGAGGAGAATGTGACAGTTGAGTTTATGTGGGACGATTGATGATTGACACAGGTTATTGCGGTGCACACTGAGCAATGGTTAGGGGGTATTTGTGTGTGTGTGAGAGTTTATTTGTGGGTTAAGTGAAGGGGGGGAATAATATTGATGAAATGGATATTAAAAAATAATGTAAATAAAATATAAGATAATTAAATCTAATAGAAATAAATATTTTATTAAAAGCACAATAAGATTGCTTAATATTCAGTAACCCACACGTGGGCTGTATCATTCTGAATTTATTACCCTCCCCACCCCCCCGCCTGCCACTCTGCTCCCCCCACCACCACATACAACCATAAATATAACGACACCGCTCTGGTCCACACCCGCATCACGGAGTCGGGAACACCTTCGCGACCAAGCTTCTATCCTACAGCAAGGCTACGAGCGCCACATAGATCCAACCATGGGAACGTGCACGTGGGTGCAAAACGTATATAGGGACATGACCTGCGCGCGAAGCAGGAGCAGACGAAGGCCATCTGCGAGTCGGATCGGACCGCCGCATCGCGCGAGCCCCCACATCGCATCACGAGAACAGATGACCGGCTAACCCTCGTCACACAGGCCGCACACCTCAATATCCTCCTCCACCAGTCCACTACAATTCTGCTCCCTCCGCTCAACTACGCGTCCGCCGGCATCGCCACCGGCCGCCAGCCATTAGCGATGACAGCCGTACCTGCTCCCCCGCACCAGCGCACATAGCACAGCGTCCGATCCACCTCGCACGCGCACCCTACACTCCCATCAACACAGAAGCTACAACTACTCTCTCCTTTGGCAACTCCCACTTCCTAGGGACTATGCACACAAACTCGAAGGATGACACAATCCCGAATCTCAGTGACTTAATCAGCCACCTTAAGAGCTCAACATGTGACTACTATACTAAGTAGAATGTCCCCTCATTAATAGTGGATGTAACGTATAAATAGGACTTTTAATTTCATTATATGGTACTTTAAATATTAAGATGTAAGTGGATTTAGGATTCTGGGTAAGGGAGAACATTATTACGAGAGTATAAAGGTTAAGCAAAAGAGGACAGATAGGGAGGAAACAATAAGGTATTGTGGATCAGTGAGTATGGAGGCAAAAAGAGGTTTGTATGTCACAGGGTTCAACTGCCGAAAATACCTTGAAGGTCCGAGGATAGCGCAAGGGCCCAATTTAAGACAAGGACCTCAGGCGCACTTATCTGGAAGCACCAAAATTGTGTCCCCAGAAGTAAACGTCGGGCAGAGTCTCTCTCTCCTTTGTCCTGCCTGAGACTTCATAGCGGTGCGGAGGCCCGAAGTAGAGAATGTCGCTTCTCCTGCCAGATGGCTTGATATCCAGCCCCAGGGAGACCCACTGCCTGTCATATGTACAGCGGGCACATCCGAGTTAGGAAGGCCCGGGAAAGGGGGTGGGGTGCGAGTGGCGGCCATAACTTACAAAGAACGGGGAGGCGCCGGCAGCAATCCGTAGTCCCCGATGGTCATATATGAAAATTCAGGCCCACCGGGAGCAGCTCGGACTCCAGTTGTCCTGACGCCGGAATACAAAGTGAAGCAGGTATTCTCGCCAGAATCCTGTTCACCCTCTCCACCTGCCCAGTTAACGGAGGGTTGATATCCGATGAAAAGTTCCAACTTGTACTTGCAGATGGGAGCACAAACGGCATACGGCAAAAACGTGGGGAAACACACTGAAGCACTCCCTCGGTCGGGAGACAATGTGTGTGAGGGCAGTCCATGAAGCCGGAAGACATGGCGGAAGAACGCGAGACTTCAATGAGTGGGGCGAGGACTGGTAAAGGGGCCAGGGAGAGGCACAAAGTGGGACCAATCTTTGAGTAACCGGTCTGTCACCACACCAGATGACGCGAACGTTCCCAGAGGAGACTGGTAGATCGTGACGAAGTCCAGTAGCTATGTACCGCGTCCAATGGGATTTCCAGGCGACAAGGCAGTGAGGATGCAAGAGGCCAAGCGGGCCTGTGGCGTGGGCCTTGTTCCGAGCACAAGTGACACAGGCGAGGGTGCGTCCTTGACAATCCCTGTGCTAGACGTCGCGCACCTAGTATGTGCCGCGAGACGGGGTGCGGTGGGGGGGGGGGGGGGGGGGGGGGCGGGGAGCGGGATAGGGGGGGGCCGGGTGGGGGGGGGGGGGCCGTGCCAATCGCTAGCGTGCGGGGGTCAATGGAACATAAGACATTGCCAGCTCCCGCATGACCATGCGCACCAAGCGGCAGCCTCATTGCGCCCCACTCCATCTCTTCCTCCTCGGTTGCGGCCGGCACTACGTCCACCCCGGTTGAATTGTTTTGGAGACCTGCGGGAGCCACGGTGAACCAACCGTTCGGGGTAAATGATGTGTTTGTTGACTCGGGTTCTTCACCGACCACGTCCGAGGCACGAGAGAGGGCAGTCCGCCTTGACGTTCTGTCTCAGCAGCCGGAAATGTATATGCAAGTCAAACCGTGATAAAAAAAGAGACCACCGGGCTTTTGGCGGAGGGTTTAGAAGTTGGGCCGTCTGAAGAATACAACAATTTTTGTGGTCGCCGTAACAGCTGCGTTGAATTTGGATCCCCCCCTCCAGCAGATGTTCGCCACTCCTCTAGTGCCAACTTGAGATCGGCCAAGATTTTCCCGGTCCCCAATGGCATACGCTCGCTCAGCCGGCGAAAAGGACTTGCGAAGAAACCACATGGTGAGAACCTTTGCCCTTTGAGGCTTCTCTGGTGTGAGGACCGCCCCTGCCCCCATGGATACGAGGCTCACTCCCCTCCAAGGAGAACGGCCCACTCTCGGCAATCAGGCTGGACCAAGACAAGTAGCTGTGGAGAAGGCCGTCTTTAGATCCACCAAACGTCTCTCGGCTATCTCGGAGGCCAGCTCTCGGGTTCGCCTGTTTCTTCCCTAGTAAATGGCCACGATAGGAGTCCTCACCAACGTTGGAGAAGTGGGGAATAAATTGTCGGTAATAGTTCGCGAGAAGCACCAGGAAGCGCATGTAATGGCGTCCGAAGACCGAACAGGACCGTGGCCACTTGGCAGTACCGGTCGGAGAGTTTATTGCTGGAGTCCATCTTTAGCCTTCAGCGAGAATATGTTAGCCGGGAAAGGTAGGTGCTGGGAGAGTCATGGAATAAGCATTTCTCCAGCCTGGCGACAATCGTTGCAGCGCAGACTTGCAGAACCGGCTACTTGAGCCCGGTGAGTCCGAAGTATACCAGTGAGAAAACAGATTCATCTAGGGACACTAATGACACAGGTGTATCAAGAATCCCGGAAGACATCATTGACAAGTTCTTGGAACACCTGCTGGAGCGTTACAGAGCCAAAGGCACATGAATACCAAAATGTCCATCCTCGTGGTTATTAAACGCCATCTTCCACTCATCCCCTCCCGTATTCGGATGAGGTTATAGGCTCCTCGCAGATCCAACTATAGAAAACACTTTAGCCCCTTGAGATGGTCAAAAAGCTCTAGAGACTACAGTGGGAGAGGGTAGCGTATCTTTTACGGTGGCAATCTTATTTAGACCCGCCCTTTAGTCTATACACAGACGGAGGCGAACCATCTTCATCTGCACGAAGAAATAACGGCTCCGGCTGCGGAGGAGGACTTACGAATGAATCCTTTCTGCAGCATTCTCCCGAATGTAGAGCTTGACTGGCCTGAGTCCTCTGGCACGGACAGCGGGTAGACCCCCCCACCGGGGTGGACTGGTTTCCTGCAGGAGGTCAACTAGGAAGTCGTAAGGCCGATGTGGTGGCAGCGATTGTCAGCCTCTTTGCTCGAGAATACACCCTCAAACGTCCTGATACTCGGCAGCAAGGCCTGGCAACGCATTGACGAGCAAGGCGGAGAAGAGGTAGCACCGGGCGTGGCACTCCAAGCAACGTTCTGGCATTCCGGTCCCCCAACGCAGGACTTCGCCTGTCTTTCCAATCGCGCAGTAGGGGTAACCGTGCAGCCAGGGAAGCCCCAGAGGATCGCCGCGAGCAAGGGACAAACGTGGAACGTGATTCTTCTCCTTATGCATAGCCCCACACGAGTGTCACCGGCCGGGTATGTTACTTGGATGGGGTCACGGAGGAGCTCCCCACTGACCGAAGATAAAGGAGCGGCTTCTCCAGCCGGACTACAGGTATGCGAGAACCGGTTACCATAGGCTTAAGATGAATTCCCTGTCAGACCGGAAACCAGGAAGGCAGAACGTCCTGAACGAAGAACCAGCATCATATTCACCTCCACTGGCAAATCATCAAACGTGGAGAGGAGGAAACTGCACCTAGGAATGCTCACCTACGGCTCCAGTGTGGAGCGTCTCCTGTGACGCTGGGGGAACGTAGTCAGACAGCTACTGCGGAAATGGTCCGGGCTGGCCAGTAGAGACATAGCTTCTCGGTTTCGGCGACGGTTCAGCTCCTCTCCGATAACTGGGCCCGGTCCACTTGCATGTGGTTCCACCTCAGAGGCTTTGAGTGAGCACAGTAATGTGGAGGATGCTGAAAACCGGGGCCAGATAAACCGCCGACGGGGGCGTGCCAGTGTCTTCTTTCCTGACGTCAGCTTCCTCCTGCCTCTCTTTATCAAACCTACATCATACGGTTTGCTAATGAATTAGTTCACATCAGCGAGGACAGGGAGGTCTTTGCTGCCAAAGCGTCTTTACCCGACTGGACAGGCCCTATTTTGAAAGTGGTGCTACAGAGGATGGCATCATTCCACATAGAGCTCGAAGCCAGAGTATGGGAAATGTTACGCTAGTCACCCACCAGAGGAGTCGCCTTGACGACGGTTCAAGAGGGCGGTTTCAGCAGAGATAGCACGCTTTCGCTCCTCGAAGACGGTGCGGACTTCCTGGAGGAAGGTCTAGTAGATCCGACAGTCACAGTGACGTTCTGTCCCAGATAGGTGTTTCCAAAGCCACCCATCCACAGATACTCTAAGGCTCAACACACTGAAGTGCCCACTTAGACCACTCCGAAGGAAACTGGATCCGCCATCAGGTTCTATTTGCCATAGAGCAACTGGGTAATAGAAACACCCCGGCAGACGCTAGGTATCCCCGGCAACGCTGATGGGTAAGGGATCCGAAGCTTCTGGTCCCACGGTATCCAATGAACTGCTGAGACGTATACGAGTCACGACGGGGCCGCAGTGGAGACTGTATCTGGGATGCGAGGAGCTGACGCATCATGGCTGAGTAGCCGGCCAACTGCTGTGCCTGTATCTTGCGATTTGCTGCGACCTGCTGAGGCAACAACCGTCGTAAGATTACCCGATGCTTGGCGGGGTGCACCTTGCGGGATCCATGGCTGGATCTAACTGTAACGACTGGGTATTGGATCCGCACACCACCGCAAGCGATGGCATAGTTAAGTCCACCAAGGGAAACGGAATCTAAGTAGCCCCCGTTTTACCAGAGCACCCTCCGCAAAGCGGGATGTGACTTGCTGCGGCGTGCGGCTACCAGGTCGTCCCCCCAGAGACTGACTTGCTTGCGGTGGCGGCCGAGGTGCAGCCGAGGTACAGAAGCGTAGTCCGGGAATCGTAGTCATGAGGCACGCAGATGGTCAGGGCAAGGCGCAGAGTTCCCGAGTCGGAAAACGTAAGCAAAGAGGTCTGCTACACGTGTAGTCGGAACACACTAGGGAACAGCTTTAGCTAAGGCACGAGGCAACATAGATCCATCCAGGGAAGTGACAAAGGGTGCAAAACTTACATAAGGACGAGGACCGTAACGGGAGCGTCGCGCCAGGTGTTAGTGGCTGGGACGGGTGCGCCACGACCGGCATTGCGGTCCGCGGTGCCCCCCCGTCCCCGCTGGGGACCCACGCGCCAGGGAACGCGGGTGCGACCGCGGTCCGAACCACGGACCGCGGCGCAACCCGTTACAAGTCTCTCTGTCATAGAGAGATCGGTTAGCATTCCATAGAGACCGGAGGGCACTCTCTTTTCCGAGTGTTTACCCAGGCACCACCTCTCAAATAGAGTAGCCGGCCTCAGGACATCAAGGACTGAATGGCAACTGGAGAACCAACTCCTGAGTTGATAATATTGGAACCTGGAGAACGATGTGGTGACTGGATCCCCCACCAGGTCTTCATAGCTCCCCAGGGAGCCAGAAGAGATCACCCTCACACACACCGAGTGGATGGTACCATCCCCCAGGAGGCGTGAGAGAGGCAATTTTAAAGGTCTCGCGGGTATTGAGTTGGTTTGCCAAATCAGTAGGAGCAAGGGACCACGCAGGGCACAATATATTCATCCACTTATGGCATAGGCCTGCAACAAATCTCGAATGTTTGCATCACCAGGGGGATTTCAGCAAGCAATTTCCACGGAGCAGAGCAGGAGGGAGCCATGGCAGGCCCGCTACAGGTGAGCTGTAGTTGTGTTGGATCCAGAGTTTAGTTTTAGCATTTTGAAAGTTGTATAGTATGCGGACTGCTACTGATGCCTGGTAATAGGCCTGAAAGTCAGGGAGTACATTCCTCTGCAAGAATTTGGGAAAATCCACGGTAGATTGAGCTATTGGGGGTGCATGCGGTGCCCATACAAAATGAGTGACAAGCTTCTTAGGTCCTTGCGAAAAAGATTTATTGCGTAAAGAGATGGGGTACAGCCTGAAAGAGGTACAGGAGCATGGGGCATGGATGTTCATTTTTTTAGCTATATTTATCCTACAATCCAAAAGAAGTCTCGCCTGTCCCATTTTCAGAGGCTCTCGTTATAGTTATGGAGTAGTCAGCAAGAAAAATTGAGGTCAAAGATCTTTTTCTGGATCAGGGGGAATGTGCACACCTAAGTATGTAAAAGATGTCGTGGTCCATGAAAAGGAGAAGGAGGCTTTCAAATGATTCAGGTCTCGATTGTGAATATTTAGACCAAGAGCCATAATCTTTGCCAGGTTAATTTTGTGGTTACTCAACAGACTGTACTTTTTTAAAGCATTAAGGACCGCAGGTAATGAGACATGCGGTCTAGTCAGGTATAGGAGTAAGTCGTCTGCAAAAGCCGAGCATTTCGCTTGCAGATGGCCAACTTGGATCCCATGGATAAGCGGGTCGCTACGGATGGCCTGCAGCAAGTGCTCTACGGCGAGGATATATAGGATAGGGTACAGGGGGCACCCCTGCCTGGTGCCATTCTGAATCATCACGGGATCTGATAGAGAACCGTTGACTCGAATTTGGGCCTGTTGGGATGTGTATAGGGCTAGTATACGACTTCTCATAACAGGACCCATTCCAGCCGCCTCCAGCACCCCAGATAAAAAAGGCCATGCCACTCTATCGAACGCTTTTTCGGCGTCTAAAGATAGGATCATACAAGGGATTTTTTCCGTTCAAATCAGGTGCATGAGAGAAAAGGTTTTTAGTGTATTGTCCCTCGCCTCCCTGGAGGGCACAAACCCCACCTGGTCGAGATGGATAAGTGTATTTAGAAGCGGGTTGAGACGAATGGCCAGCATTTTAGCAAAAATGTTTGCGTCAGTATTGATCAGTGATATAGGCCGATAACTCTGGCACAAGGCGGGATCCTTTCCCTCTTTTGGGATCACGGTGATGTGAAAGGAAAGCTGGATCAAATGGGGAGTTTTCAGAGACTGTATTAAAAGCTTTGAGAAGGGTCTCAGCCAACTCTACACCTAAGGAATTATAGAATGGAGTAGTATATCCATCAGGACCAGGGCTTTTTCCCGAAGACATAGAAGATATCGCCTGTCTAAGTTCCTCAGTACAGAAAGCTCCTCCAGCGAGGCAAGGGATTCGGTTGGGAGGCGGGGAAGGGCTGTCCTTGACAGATATGACCGCAGTAGGGAGTCATACGGTGGAAGACCCGACTGAGCGTTGGGCGATGGAAGGTTATATAGGCCAGTGTAGTAGTTGTGGAAGACTGATAAAATCTCTTCAGTTAAATGAACGATTCGCCCCTCCGAGTTTTTGATTGCTGAAACGAAGAGGGAGGCCCTCTTATCTCGGAGAGCCCGAGAAATTTCCCAGGCTTATTACTCCAAGTGTAGAAGGAGCTCGAGCAGAGATTGCGATACCTCTTATGTTTATGGTCCATGAGCTGGAGAATTTCATGACGCGTCTGCGTTAGGGCCCTGAGATCTTTCTCCAAACCCGTGGATTTATGTATCACCTCAAGGGAGGCAAGCTCTGCTAACAAAGATTGCAGTTTTTGAGTTGCTGCCTTCTTAAATCGAGCCCCATGTTTGATGAGCACCCGCCGAAGAAGGCATTTTTTTTTTTTTTTTTTTGGATTTTCAAAATGCTTTATTGAAAAACATGGAATAAATACAGGTATGCAAAGAAACACAGAGACCGAGAGAGTCTCAACTGTAAAAATTGACACAAAGCAGTTTTAAGCCTAGTATACAACCATCACGTTATAAAAAGCATAAAAGTTCGTAACTTTAACATCTAAACAGTATCTAGATACAACAATACGGTATGGCAAGAGTATCGATTTAATCAGAAATGGAGTATAAAGAATGGAAAGCAGACCGATGTTGCCAAAACAACTGTAAGGGGTGTCCACAAGGGAACCCCGTCATAAACTCAATAATGAATCAAAATATTATTCATAGAAGAATGGAGTGGAAACAATACGAAGAAAAAAGGGGGAAAGAGAAAGAGGGAAGGAGTATTGGGGGCGCGGAATTATACAAGTGGTGCAGAGACCCAGGTGACTAAACACATGGTCGTCCTAAGGCGCTAGTATATTGACCAGCAGGTACCCAATGGCTACCACCCCTAGGCCATTTAACTCAGAAAAGTACGAAATACCGGAGAGGACTGGAAAGAGAGCCAGGGCGTCCACGTTTTCAGCCATTGTCGTACTTGTCTGTCAGAGGTCGCCAAGAGCTCCTCCATGTGGCAAATGTAAGTTACCTCCGACATCCACTCCGCTATGGTGGGGGAGTCAGGGGATCTCCAGTGTCTAGGGATGACCGTCTTGGCGGCCTGCAGAAAATGGCGCAACAATGAGCATTTATAGGTGGACATCGGCATATCGGACATAAAAAGAAGGGCCGCCTCAGGGTTCCTCGGGAAACTCAGTCCAGTTACTCTCCTACTAATGTCATAAACATCATCCCAGAACCCTTTCAAGGCTCGGCAGCTCCACCATATATGCAACATAGTCCCTATTTCTTCCCCACATCTCCAGCAAGGATCCGGCACTGATGGGAACCATTGATGAATTAGATAGGGAACCCTATACCACCGAGAAAGAACTTTGAAGCTCGTTTCTTGTGCTTTGGAGGCTATGACTGCTCTGTGGGTAAGGGTAAAGCACCGGTGCCACTGATCTTGCGAGAAGGATTTGCCTAGTTCCGCCTCCCAAGCTTTACAATAAGAAGGGAGAGTACTCATATGAGTAGCAGATAGCGCTTTGTAAATAATGGAGATAGTGTGCCTAGGAGGGGCATGTAATAAACATAGTTGCTCAAAGGACGAAAGAGGTCTGGTAAAGTCCACTGCATCCTTTATTGAGGCAAAAAAATGTCGGAATTGGGCATATTGAAAAAACGAAAGCGGGCTACCGGAAACTTCCGCGGGGAGAGAATGAAAAGTGATAATATTGGGGCCAAGTATCAGATTATATAGTCGCAATGGATTACGCTTAGAACCCCCCAAAAAGAAAGGAACTGTTAGACCTGGGGGGAACATAGGATTATCAATAATTGGAAGAAAAGGTCCAGATCTATCTATGAGGTTGTAAGAGAGCCTATATGTCACAATCGTTTTTAGGGTGTGATACGTAGTGAAGGAAGAGGGGTATTTCCTCCCTAGAGAACAGGTCCAGATCCAGGGGAGTGATGCCAGGGACAGGGGGCATATGGCACCCGCCAGTTGGACCCACAGTTTGTGGCCACCCGGGCACACCAGATCAAGAATTCTAGAATATGCAGCCGCCATATAGTATCTTTTACAATCTGGGAGACCCAGACCCCCCGCACTCTTATGTCTAGTTAAAACACTATAAGCCAGCCGTGGGCGGCCAATTGGCCAGACAAAGGCCGTAAAGAGGCGTTGAATCCTCTGCCAAAAGGAGTTAGGAATGTGTACCGGGATGGTCTGAACTAAGTAGAGTAAGCGAGGTAGAATGGTCATCTTCAGAATATTTACTCTGCCAAACCAAGAGAACTCCCTCCTACCCCAGCCCTCTAGGTCCGAGGAAATCTTCCGAAGTAGCGGTTCGAAATTAGAGCTGAAGAGTTTTGAAAGGTCTCTAGGAATCTTAATACCTAAATAAGCAAGACCCCCTTGTGGCCAGGCAAATGGATAAGAGGACTTAAGCAATCTGAGAACGGCAATGGGAAGGTTGATACCCAGGGCTTCGGATTTAGAGATGTTGACCTTGAAATTTGACCAAGAGCCGAATCGCTCCAGCTCGGACATCAGCGCCGGCATAGAGGTCAAAGGGTCCGTTACGTAGACCAAGAGATCGTCAGCGAAGGCTGAACACTTATACTCATGGCCCCCGATCGCCACTCCTCTGATGTCCGGGTTAGAACGAACAGCGGCCATCAGGTTTTCCATCACCAGAACATATAATAAAGGTGAGAGGGGGCATCCCTGACGAGTACCATTATGGATACTAAAGGGGTCAGATAAGGAACCATTAATTTTAAGTTGAGCTGACGGGGAGTTATAAAGGGCCATAACCCTAGCACAAAAAGACGGTCCCATCCCCAGACGCCGAAGAGAAGCCAGAAGAGAAGACCAGGAAATTCTGTCGAACGCCTTCTCGGCATCCAGGGACAGGACCATTAGGGGAATCCGGCGCAAATGGGCATAGTGCATAATATCCAGTGTCTTTAGGGTGTTGTCGCGGGCCTCCCTCCCCGGGACGAACCCCACCTGATCCGGGTGCACCAGGTCGGGTAATAATGGGTTCAATCTGTTTGCTAATAATTTAGCGTATATTTTTAAATCGACGTTCAACAAAGAGATTGGGCGATAACTGCCGCAGGAGGAGGGGTCCTTTCCCGGTTTGGGGATAACCGCGACATGGGCCAGTGTAGATTGAGGCAAAAAAGGGGTAGCCGTGGAGATGGAATTAAAAACAGTCAATAAACTGGGAGAGAGAAGGTCCTGAAAGACCTTGTAGAACTTACTCGTAAATCCGTCCGGCCCCGGGCTCTTTCCCCCTGGAAGAGTTTTTATAACTGTGGAAAGTTCCTGCAAAGTAAAGGGCGTTTCCAAGTCAGAGAGGACAGACTCCGAGAGACGGAGGGGTGCATTCTGCACTGGATAATCCACTGGGGCAGGGGAGGGGGTTTGAAGATTATAGAGCTCTGAGTAAAAAGAATGGAAAGCTGTTTTAATTTCTGGGGTCGTATGCACCATATGGCCTCTGGCTGTCTTAATGCAGGGAATATGGGACCTCGTAATCTGTTGACGGAGTGCACGTGCCAACATGCGACCAGTTTTATTCCCAAACTCGTAAAATCTACTACGGCCTACTTGCAGGTAGCGCCGCCAGGAAAGTTCAAGGAGACGCTTGACCTCCAATCTCGCTACAAGAAGATCAGCCAGAACCGCTGGGGATAGAGCCTGTTTATGAGCACCCTCAAGATTCTCCACTCTCTGTAGAGCAGCCTTTAGTTTGGAGGCCCTGTCCCTCTTTAATCTCGCTCCGTGCTTGATCAAGGTACCCCTGAGCACAC
Source organism: Phyllomedusa bahiana (assembly GCA_025379985.1). Classification (NCBI taxonomy): domain Eukaryota; kingdom Metazoa; phylum Chordata; class Amphibia; order Anura; family Hylidae; genus Phyllomedusa; species Phyllomedusa bahiana. Next base: position 58,680 of record JAODAL010010731.1, on the reverse strand, counting down.
ACTTAAGAGCTTCCCACTGTACATTCGGGGAAGAGGTATCATGAGAATGATCTAAGTGAAAATATTCGATGGCTTTCCTAAGATCGGCCACACATACAGTATCCAAAAGTAGAGACTCATTAAGTCGCCAGGACCAGCACGGTTTCGAGAGAGAAGGAACCGAAAATTTACAGTAGACCGGAGAATGATCTGACCAAATTATATTACCTATCCAGGTGGAGGACAACCATGGGAGGGAGCTGTGGGAGATCAATAGATAATCGATCCGACTATAGGAATTATGTGGGGTCGAGTAGAAGGAGTAATCTTTATCTCCCGGGTGTTGCATACGCCATGCGTCACATAGTTGGAACAGATTTAAAATCTTCCTAATCTGTTTAATAGTGCGATATGAAAGAGCTGACTTTCCTGTGGAGTTATCCAGGGTTGGATCAAGAGTAAGATTGAAATCCCCACCTAACACAATCCTACCTTTCACCAATGGCGACAATACATCTGCCAATCGTTGGAAGAAGACCAACTGTCCCTGGTTGGGAGCATATACATTAACTAAAGTGAACGCGTGACCCTCAATCAAAATCGAAAGAATGAGATATCGGGCCAAAGGGTCTACTTGGCAATCCAGAACCTGGTGCGCTAACGACCTATGTATAGCAATGGCCACTCCCCTGGATCTGGACTCGGGGTTGTTGGCACAAAACCATTTGGAATAATATTTGTTACGCAGAACAGGAGCGTGACCTTCTTTAAAATGGGTCTCTTGGAAAAAGACAATTTGAGCTTTCTGCTTATGGAAGTGATATAGCACCTGGGCTCTCTTTTCGGGGGTGTTAAGCCCCTTAGCATTGAATGAGACTACCGTTAGGTCGGCCATTTAAAGTAAGGAAGTATCCGCACCACCCGTAGGGGGAGGGGAGAGGGGGGAGGGGAAGGGAAAACGTAGGGCACCTAAAGCAGGTGAGAAATGACCTGCCTATGGGGGGGTATAAGAGAGAAAAGAGATCAGAGGGCAGACTTCACCCCTGTGGGCTCCGCTCCTCTGAAAAAATCTAATAAGAGGAAAAGCAAGGAATGGCTGGCAGTGAGAAATGTTCTCGTGAAAAAGAGATGGGGAGGGGAGAAATGAGAGAAAAACATACAGGGCATAATAATAGTCCGAAGACCCAGCTTAATAAAGAATGACTGTTTCTGGAAGGCCAAAGTACCTATTCATGGCAATGAAGAACATCTAGAAAAAAACAAACTTCAGTCTATTCAAGCAACGCACATTAAGTTTGAAGTTCCAGAGCACCTTTCCACAACCAAAGAGATTACAGGAAAAGGACATACTTCGCTGGCGAGGGGACCCACATAAGACACATTAAGTGGTTCTGGAAGTTCAAAAGACACTTCTAGTGAGGAGGAAAAACAGGTAAAGAAACACAATCTCCGTCACAGGGAAGTAAACAAAATAGGTACAAACATAATAGCTTCGAAATTCCAGAATACTCCTCCGGAGCATGAAAAAATAGAAGGGAGGAAGCATATCTCACCAATCGGGCATAGCCCTCTCAGGCGAGTAGCGCATCAGGAGGCTCGCTAGAGAACTCTGGAATTCCAAAATACAGCTTTCCTACACCGAGAAGCAGAGTGAAAAAGGTAACCTCCACTGTGGGGGGCTACCACCATCTAGTGGAGAAACAGGGAATAAGCAGGGGGATACCAAAAATCTAAATTATACTTCCTCAGTAGAGGATACCGAACACCGTCAGGGTGGCCCCCTCCTGGGGTCAGGCAGGGTGGGAAGAGGAAGAGTCAGTGTGATGACGACGGCGCCGTGCTCTCCTCGGCAGCTGCTCCATGGGGGCCGTTAGTCCAGCAGGAGGGCCATTGAAGGTGGGCCAGGGTGGTAAAGTAACATTCTGGATATTCAGCTCCTGTAGAAAGGAAGGAATATCGTCCGGGGAGCGGATCGACAGTGTTTTTTCACCATGCCGGACCGTCAAGGCGAAGGGGAAGCCCCAACGGTAAAGAATGTTCCGTTCCCTGAGTATTGCCAGGAGAGGTTTTAAGGTCGCCCTTTGAGCCAAAGTGTGCCTAGAAAGATCTTGCAGCAGTAACAGAGTCGCCTCTTTATATCTGATCGACTGTCGTTTGCGAGCTTGTCTCAGGATGTCCTCCTTCAATTGAAAAAAATGAATCCTGCAGATGACGTCCCGGGGTCGCTTGGGATCCAGAGTAGGGGGGCGCAATGCCCGGTGGGCCCTGTCCATTTCTATGTAGGTATTGGGAGGTCGTTCCAGGAGATCGTTGAAAATGGTGGTGAGCACAGGGTAAATCTCCGCTGGAGCCACCGATTCAGGAAGCCCTCTAATCCGGATGTTATTACGCCGACTTCTATTTTCTAAATCGTCCAGCTGCTGCTGAAGGGCAAAGATCTGACTAGCCTGTTGGCCCGTATTAGATTGTAACACTTGTATGGAGGCTGTTGACGATTCCTGAGCTTGATCCAATGAGGTAACTTTGGAGGAGAGAGCTGACAACTCCGTCCGGAACGAGGCAAATTCTTTTGTACATTCAGCAACAATCTGCCGCGCTATCTGGGTCATATCAGACTTGGATAACAGTGATTGGGTAAGTTGGCGTAGATCAGCAAGGGTGACCAATTTATCATCAGCTGAACGTGTCTCTGGAGGAAGTGAAAGATTAGACTGCGGAAGGCCCCCAGAGTGACGATGGTCGGCATTAGCGGTAATCAGTCCATCATGAGATGCTTCCAAGGGATCCACCATGGTATTTAGTGGGAACACGGTAGGGGGACTCTGTGTGTGACCATCCCAAGACGATCCCGTGGACCAATGAGGCGACGGTTGTGTGATGGTACTAATTGGCGCATGCCATGTACTTGATGGTGAAGCCGGGCCTATAGATGAAGCGGGCAGCTGAGAAGGCACATATGGCTGATGCATGGGAGAGCATTTCTCCATAACAGGAGAGTGGAGAGTCCCAGTGGCCGAGCGATCCCGGGGAGTGGAGGGGTCATAGAACTGAGGGGACCCTTGAGACAGAGGAACCCGGGGGCCCAAGTAGGACGCCACCGGGGTAGACACTAGGTGGGCCTGGGAGTCTGACTGGGTTATGACCCCTGGTCGTCCCATAAAGTCCTCCATATCGGGAGGCAACAGAGTGCCTGTCAAATTTTGTGGGTGGCAGGGGGCTCCCTTGAGAGGGGCAGGAGAGGGCAGCTCCTCAGTGATGTCGATGAGGAGAGTGTTATCCTCAGGCCCAGCCCCTGTACCTTGTTGAGGTGATGCAGCTGGAGGAGAGCCTGCGTCACGATCTTCCGGCCGGTCCCGACTGTTAGTGTGCAGGGGCCGGGGTAGAGCCCGATCAGCGCTGGGGTCCGGCGCAGGAGAGACAGCGAGGTCCGTCTGTGGTGAGCCGCCGACGGCGCGTGTCTGCTGTGCAGGAAGCAGGGAAGGAGGTTGTAGGCTGCCGGCGCCATCTTCAGATGAGCCACCGAGAGGGGCCACTTCTATGTTGCCCGGAGTCCTCCTGGAAGGCAGCGGAGGGCCGTGCTGGGGATCCGCCGACGTGAGCAGGGCGCTCGGTAAGTCCGGAGCAGGGCAGCGATGTTGTGGCTGCAGCGTGTCACCCGGTGGGTCCGGGCAGGAAGAGCCGCCGCCATTTTCCTCACGTCCCCTTGCAGTCCCCGGCCGGCGGGATTTCAGCGATGCCGGGGTGAAATAATCTCCAATGTCCCCCTGGGGCGAGGAGGGGTGCGGAGGAGGCATGAAGCCTTTCTTTTTGGAAGCTTTCCCCATAATTTAAGCAGGTTGCCAGCCAGATCTAAGGAGAAATCCACGGAGCCCTAGTGGAGTGCGTCTTCACGGCTCCATGGTCAGGCCACGCCCCCAAGGCATTTTTTTTTTTTTTGGAACTGTATGTTTTTATTAATACATTTCCAGATAAAACATAGATGCTTCATAACAACTGGTAATAATCATAACAAACATACATGAGTGAACACTGCATCTGGTAAAGTACCCCCTGAGTTAGTGATATAGAACTACATTCCAATATCATATCTTCCATGTAATTACAAAATGACGGAATTACATCCCATAATCGGCAACCATCACAGAATCACCGTTGACAGGGAGGTCTAGCTTTGATGTACGAGACAAGGACACGATCACAAGAGGAAGACGCAAGCAGGGGGGGTAAACGAAGGGGCGAGAAGGAGAGAGGAAGAGGGACCTGGTATAACCTACTATCGTTAGTTTGCAAGGCGTGGGTCACATTGTATACATCCCAAATCGACCATACTTTATCAAAGTGGTCTAGCCTGTTATTTAGAGCAGCTGTCAAATATTCCATTAGACACACTTCCCTGACCCGCTGATAAAGGTCTGAGATCGAGGGAGGACGGGACTGTTTCCAGACACCTATCGGCTGTGAGGACATGCCTCATCAGTGCTCCCCTGGGTCTAGAGAGTCCCATCACTGGCCCATTTAACAAGTAGGTGAGTGGGTCCAAGGGTATTACTGCACCTAGGAGGTCAGCGAGGAAGTCCCGCACATGGGCCCAAAAGACTCCTAAGATCGGACAATCCCTGAAAATATGCGGCAGTGTACCCGCTGCCTGACCACAACGCCAGCACCTGTGGGTTCCATTTATGCAGGAGGTCCGGGGTGTGGTACCAGAACAACAAAATTTTGTATAAATTTTCTTTGTGGGTTATGCACGTGGAGGACCTCGCCGCCGCCCCCAGATGGTCTGCCAAGTCGAGTATGGGAGGTCTCTGCCCAGGTAGGACTCCCATCTCGTCATGTATCTGTGGCGTATCCCTGTCAGGAGTGGGGTTTTGTAAGAGCGCATAAATCGCAGAAATAAACCCCTTGGTGGATGTTCCAGTCTTGCACATCATCTCAAATTGAGTCGGAGGGGACACTCTGTTGGCACCATAGATAGAAAAGAGGAGGTGTTTAATTTGGGGATAGTGAAAGCTTCAACGCATAGGGAGATCATATTTAGCTTGGAGGGTGGGGAACGGGATCAGTTTCCCATCCCGCCCGTCCGTGATGTCAGCAAATCTGAATAAATCATGCCCCAGCCATAGTCGCACAAAGATCCCCGACGAGCTCCCCGACAGAAGGGGGGTACATACAAAGGAGGTCATCGGTGACGCCCTAGATGCAAGATGGCAGTATTTCCAGATTTGTAGGGTGAATCTAATGGATCTCGTGTCTGAGAGTGGGCGAGAGTGCCACAGGAGGGCGTTAGGATGTGTAGGGGCCAACCACAACTTTTCTACCTCTACCCATTTTGAGGAAGCCCCCAGTGCGGCCCAGGCAGGAACATGTCTTAGGTGGGTAGCAAAATAATAGTGCAAAATGTTAGGCACTGCTAGGCCCCCCACTCTGTTCGCTAGTCATTAGGACTTCTTTCGAGACTCTGTGGCGTCTTTGTGCCCATATGGAGTTTAGTATTGCTGATTGCAGCGATCTCAGTTCTGCCCGGGGTACCGCTACTGGGAGAGTCTCAAACAGGTACAGGAGTTTGGGTAGGATGCTCATCTTGACTGAATTGATCCTACCAAAGAATGAAATCAGTAATGAGCTCCACTTCAGTAGCAAGTTCTTCAATTCCCTGAAGAGCGGGGGAAAATTGTTTTTGTATAATGTCTCGTATCTATCAGTAATTTGGATACCCAGGTATTTTAGCGAGTGTTCTCTCCATTTATATGAATAATTACTTTTGAGGGTGTCAGATACTTCAGGCGGCAAGTTTATGGGAAGGGCCTCTGATTTAGTGGCGTTGATTTTATATCCCGATAACTTTCCAAACGTATTTAAGAGAGAGTGAAGAGTAGGGAGAGTGGTATGCGGCGCCGTCAAAGTCAGGAGGATGTCGTCCGCAAAAAGGGACAACTTGAACTCCTTATCCCTAACTTTGATCCCCCTTATGTCTGGGTGGGCCCTAATTGCAGCCGCGAGAGGCTCTATACACAGAGCAAACAGGAGAGGGGATAAGGGACATCCCTGTCTTGTGCCATTTTTGATCCAGAACCTCTTGGAGGTGCAAAAAGGTAGTTTGATTGATGGTGAGGTGTAAAGACCCTTAATCGCGGTCAGGAAGGCCCCCGAAAAACCCAACGTAGTTAAGGTCTCTAGGATGAAGGGCCAACCCAGCCTGTCAAAGGCCTTTTCTGCGTCGAGACTAAGGATCAGGGCTTGTTGGTTTTGCGAGTTAGCTACTTCAATCAGGTCGATGGTCCGTCTTGTGTTGTCCCCTCCTTGCCTAGATGGGACGAACCCTACCCGATCCCTATTAATGAGGCCTGGAAGCCAGTGGTTAAGTCTATTGGCCAAGATTTTGGTGTAAATTTTTAGGTCTGAATTGAGGAGCGCTATAGGACGGTAACTAGCGCTATCCGCTGGGTCCTTCCCAGGCTTATGGATAAGAGTGATATGGGAGAGGGTCATTGATGACGGAAGAGGGGAGCCCTCCAAAAAGAAATTGAATAGTTGGAGCATGTGGGGGACAAGAGTGTCAGAGTACACTTTATAATATAGATATGGGAGACCATATCCCGGGGCCTTCCCTGAGGGGAGCTTTTTTAGGACATCTGTTATTTCTTGGGAGCATTGAGGATAGGATGTACCTCCGGTGGGAGGGAGGTGAGGGGACACGACCGTAGGAAATCCCTAATTTGCTTCTGGGCCTCATATTTGTTTTGTGTAAGATCTGAAGGGAGGTAATAGAGTTTGGAGAAATAGTCAAGAAAAATGTCAGCCATTGCCTTGGGGTCATGCCTCAGCGCCCCTGTCCTGTCCCGAAACACGGACGGCATAGAGTTCACAAATCTCTCTTTGAGCTGTCTGGCCAAGATCGTTTGATGTTTATTGCCGAAACTATAGAATCGCTGCTTCGAGTACACTAGGAGCTGTTCCACCGTGCGAGTAGCTATGTCTTTCAGATCCTGGCGGGTTGCCACTATGCGGCGTAGGGTCGCTACACTAGGGCGTACCGTCATCCTTCTCTCAAGGTCCCTTAGAAGGGCACGTAGGGCCAATACCCTTTCTTTGCTATCTTTCTTAAGCCTAGAGCCTAGTGCAATGCAGTGGCCCCGGAATACCGCATTGTGAGCCTCCCAAAGGGAAGAGAGAGAGGATACCGTGCCAGAATTGAGCTCAAAGTAGTTGTGAGTGCGTCTTGCAGTTTTTGCTTGTGTGCCTGGTTTTTAATCAAAGTTTTGTTTAGTCTCCAATGGCATGTACGCCAAGGGGTTTCCCAAAAGTCAAGCTCGACCATGACCGGGGCATGATCCGACCAAGTGATTGGCTCAATGTTAGAGCCTTTCAGCATACGGAGATATACAATGTTGCCAAAGAAGTAGTCCAGCCTGGAATGAGACTTATGTGGGTTGGAGAAGAAAGTGAACTCCCTGGGGTGATCAATTCTCCATAGGTCGAAAAGGGAATGGGTCCTGATTGCTTTACGGAAGTCCCTGGATTGTCTGCTCTGGGCTGGGGGATCAGTTCTCAGGGTGGCCCTGTCCATGATGTCTTAGGAGCTAAGATTAAACTCCCCTCCTAGTAGGACAGCACCGGGAGGACAATGTAGCGACCCGCCGGGTCAATTTGGGATGATGTGACCTGCAAGGGAAAGGTGAGCACTAAGTTTAGCCACACCAGCTTTTTCTGTCATTTAGATGCGGAGAAAGGCCATCGGATAGTAGGGGCCGTCAAAGGCAAACGACCCTGCAGAATTGTAATGTGTCTCCTGCAGGAAGACAATGTCCGCTTTGAGATTCCTACACTCCCGGAGAGCCAGCCGTCTTTTCACATTGGAGTTCAGCCCCTTAATGTTCAGCAGGCCCGCCATTAGGGGGGTACAGGCAGTACAGTTGTATGGGGCCCGGCCGGCCTGTGAAGCAAAGGGGGGGCCCGCGGCCGCCGGCAGGAAAACGCCCCCTTGCTTCAAGCAATGGTAGAGAGAATAGGCAATCAGCCTGTTCTCACTACCATGTCCGCTGTTTATACTTCAAATAGGAGGGGGGGCTTTGAGTGAGGCTCGCACAAAATGTGAGGGTCCGTGCTCTGGTCTCAGTGCCCTAGCTGCGCGCCGTCAGTAGGTGTACATGCATAGCCTAGGAAAATTTCAGTGAAACTTACTCTCCTCCTCAGTGCTTAGACATGAGCAGCCTGTCCCCTCCTCCCTCTCTCCGAGCCGCATCCACGAGGCTCCTCCCACAGGCGGTTTCCTCCTCCGCTGGGCGGACGACGTTTTAAATTAGAGAGTCCTCCGCCCTGTGGCGGAGCCTCGTGGATGCGGCACGGACAGAGGGAGGGGGCCCGGCTGCTCCTGTCACAGCACGGAGGAGGAGGAGAGTAAGTTACATTTGAAATTGCCTAGGCTATGCATGTAAAACCTACTGAACGGCGCGCAGCTAGGACATTGGAGACGGAGCACGGCCCCTCACATGTGTGCGAGCCTCACTCAAAGCCCCCTCCCCTCTTCACGCGCTGTGGAGCCCCACTCAAAGCCCCCCTTTCTTACGCGCTGTGGGGGCCCCTAGAAAAGCCCCCCCCCTCTCTTCAGCGCGGTGGGGCCCCTGGAAAAGCCCCCCCTCTATTCAGCGCTGTGAGGCCCTGGAAAAGCCCCACTCTCTTCAGCGTTGTGAGGCCCCTGGAAAAGCCCCACTCTCTTCAGCACTGTGGGGCCCCAGGCAAAGCCCCCTCTCTTCAGCGCTGTGGGGCCCCAGGCAAAGCCCCACTCTCTTCAGCGCTGTGGGGCCCCAGGCAAAGCCCCACTCTCTTCAGCGCTGTGGGGCCCCTGGCAAAGCTCCTCTCTTCAGCACTGGGGGGGCCCCTGGCAAAGCCCTCTCTTCAGCACGGGTGGGCCCCTGGCAAAGCCCTCTCTTTGGGCCTGTGGGGTCCTGGGAAAAAGCCCCCTCTCTTTAGCGCTGTGGGGCCCCAGGCAAAGCCCCACTCTCTTCAGCACTGTGGGGCCCCAGGCAAAGCCCCCTCTTTCAGCGCTGTGGGGGTCCACGCAAATCCCCACTCTCTTCAGCGCTGTGGGGCCCCAGGCAAAGCCCCCCCTCTCTTCAGCGCTGTGGGGGCCCGGGCAAAGCTCCTCTCTTCAGCACTGTGGGGCCCCTGGCAAAGCTCCTCTCTTTAGCACTGTGGGGCTCCTGGCAAAGCCCCTCTCTTTAGCGCTTGGGGCCCCCTGGCAAAGGCCCCCTCTCTTCAAGCGCTGTGGGGCCCCTGGAAAAGCCCCCCCTCTCTCCAATCATGGGGCCCCCCCAAAGCCCCCCCCCCCCCCCTCCAGCTATGTGGGCCCCATGGGCGGGTGAGAGGGGGCCCACACAGCTGGGGGGCATTGAGAAGGCCCACTGATTGGAGAGAGGAAAGCTTGAAAAGGTCCCCAGGGCTGGAGGGGGGACTCCATCATCTCAAGGCCCAGCATTGCGTTTTTAAAAAAAGGGGCCTGCATGCTCAAAAAAAAAAGCCTGCGCTCCGTGTCTTAGTTTGCTCAATAGCTTCACATAGTGGGGGGGCTTGAGGAGAATCTCCACATGGTAGGGGAGACTAAGCAGGGGCCACACGTGGGTGAGTGGGCCCCACACAAGTTCTCCCACTACCTACCCACCTGGCTATCTACCAAAGGTGGCCTGCTACCTACCTACCTGGCTACTTATCTATTTCGGGGAGCCCGCTAGCTACCTATCTAAACTTCGGGAGCCCGCTAGCCCACTTATCTATCTTCGGGGAGCCCGCTAGCTACCTATCTATCTACGGGGAGCCCGCTACTACCTATCTATCTACGGGGAGCCCGCTAGCTACCTATCTATCTACGGGCCCGCTAGTACCTATCTAAACTAAGGGGGCCGTAGTACCTATCATTTCAGGGAGCCCGCTAGCTAAACTATCTATCTTCGGGAGCCGCTAGCTACTTATTTTATTTCGGGAGCCCGCTAGCTACCATCTATCTTCGGGCCCGCTAGCTAAACCCATCTATCTTCGGAGCCGCTAGCTACCTATCTATCTACGGGGGCCCCCCTAGCTTTCCTATCTATCTACGGGGGCCCTACTACCTACTTCTACGGGAGCCCGCTATTACCTTATCTATCTACGGGGCCCGTAGCTACCCATCTTTACGGGGCCCACTAGCACCTATCTATCTTCGGGAGCCCGCTAGCTACCTATCTATCTTCGGGAGCCCGCTAGCTACTATCTATTACGGGGCCCGCTAGCTACCTATCTATCTACGGGGGCCCCCTAGCTACCTATCTATCTACGGGAGCCCGCTTGCTACATATCATTAACGGAGCCGCTAGCTACCTATCTATCTTCGGGGGCCCCGCTAGCTACCTATCTATTCACGGGGAGCCCGCTAGCTACCTATCTATCTACGGGGAGCCGCAGCTACCTATCTATCTACGGGGAGCTCGCTAGCTACCTATCTATCTACGGGAGCCCGCTAGCTACCTATCTATCTTCGGGAGCCGCTGTACCTATCTATCTACGGGACCCGCTAGCTACCTATCTATCTTCGGGAGCCCGCAGCTACCTATCTATCTACGGGAGCCCGTAGCCTAATATTACGGGGAGCCCGCTAGTACCTATCTATCTAAAGGGGAGCCCCTAGCTACCTATCTATCATACGGGGACCCGCTAATACCTACGGGAAGGGGCCTATATAACTAACTACTTATGGGGGTTATGTAACCTAATACCAGGGCACTAAGGGGGTAATTATTACCTTTTTGGGCACTATGGATGGGAGTTTGAAACATGGGGAAGACATAAGTGGGAGGATGAAAGAGTGAGGAATCTCAGGTGTTTGTGTAAATTCTGCAGGGGGCGAGTGGTGCCCGGGAGAAGTCGCCAATGGCGGTCTGGACGGATGGAGAAGAAAACGAAAGTTGAAAACTCATCACCAGGATGTCACCTGTGAGTCACAAGCTGTAACTGCACTGTGTCACTTGTAATCTACCACTATATGGTCCCCTTTAAGAGGTATTATTGCTCTTGGTGTTAACGGCTTATATTTAGTAACAGTACAGTGGTATTATTTAGTCTCTCTATGGTGGAGATATGTGGTGATGATGTGGTGGAATTATTGGTTTGTTGTATATTGTTATTGTATTGGTCTGGGTATACTGGTTTTGGTCAGTAACATTATATGGTGAGATACAGTGAATCTGTGGCGGTTTCGCTGGCTCTTGTATACATACTGCTCGCACAATATAGATAAACTGTACGTTGTAAAATACAACGAGAACTGAATCCAAAAACAATGGTGCAAATGCATTTTTATTTTTTTGGTGGACTGGTAGGGGGAAAAGTTGATAGGGGGCAAAGTTGGTAGAGGGGGGGCCCCGATGCTTCAGCTGTATGGGGCCCCGAAATTTCTGATGGCGGCCCTGATGTTCAGTGTGATGCATCTGACCATGGCACCTATCTGTGTGTGTCAGCCCTTTATGCAACAGTAGGAAATATCAAGATATGTCAGAGAACTCCGGGAACTGGACAGTAGGTGAATGGTGGGGGGTGGGGGGGGTTTGGAGTGAGGGCAATGTAGGGAGTGACACCAAAGAGAGAAACAAGAGGGAGGGTAAGGACACAGACACCACATTTTACAAATGAGACAACAAAAACAGGAATTTAAACTGAAAAAACAGTAACTAGACTGGGGAAGTAAGCAACCAGAGAGCTGCTTAGCTCAACAAGAGGGGGAGAACATTTTCCCCAGGTGCGTGGCGTCTCTGGTCCGTGAGGTACGGAGGTCAGTTAAAGAACAGAAAAGGAAAACCCTTGGGGGATTCCCACAGTGGGCCTGAAAAAGGTATCCACCGGGGAGAACCCCCCCCCCCCATCCGTACCGGAGAGAAGAACTTGCGCCTCCTAACGGAGCAGACAAGAGGGGTCAAGCAGGTGACTAATACCAAAACTTGGAGAGTATAGTAAACCAAGGATAAAAATCTTCTGGATCCTCAGTCCAGGAGCAATGCACCGAAAACCACTGTAAAAAAAAAACTTTGTCAAAAAAATCCCTGCCATTCAAATATTCGGATAAGCCTCAGCTGGACAGCGTCCGCAAAAAGTGAGGCAGCCTAATAGGCAAAAATTAGTGAACCTGGCCGCAAGATAAGTCCCAGTTCAGTGTGGGGGGCTGCGCCTTGCTTTGCGAGCTGGAGGAGACCCCGTCGGGTAGTGTCTGTTGGTGGGGGGCACAGGGTGCCACTCCGGCGAGTGGGGGGGGGGGGGGTGGCATGAAGGCAGCCAGTTCCCAATCTTCTATCTCCGGGGTTGGGATCTGAAGTGTCTCGCAGAAGCTGGCAAGATCCTGCGGCGTTTTGAGAATAGCAGTGCGGCCATCAGCGCTCGCACTCAGCGCAAAGGGGAAAAGCCACCTATATGGGATACGCCTCTCCCTAAGAGTGGCAAGAAGCGGCTTAAGATGGCGACGTTTTTGAAGAGTATGCCAAGCCAAGTCCTGAAATAACTGAATGTTCGACCCCTGAAACTAAAACTGGCGCAGTCCTCTAGCCCTTTCCATAACCGCCTCCTTTTCTTTGTAGTCGTGGAAACAGCAGATGATGTCCCTTGGGAACGATGTGGCGGATCTGGGCCTAAGCGCTCTTTGGGTTCTGTCAAGCTGGTAGGACCGGGGAGGAGAGCACTCCATAACCTGGTTAAAGATGGCATCCAAGACTGACTGCACATTCTCTTCCCCCTGAGCCTCAGGGACACCTCTGACCCTTATATTGCATCTGCGTCCCCTATTATCGAGGTCCTCTAGATGGCGGGCCATACCGTTAACCATAGAGATCTGGTCCAGCATTGCAGGGTGTAGTTGCTCAATGTATTTACGGGTATTATCATGATCTTCCTCTAATGTCTCGACTCTGGACGCAATCTGTTTAATGACCTGTCTGATGCTTGAGATCTCCTCTCTACAAGCCTGTTTAATTTATGATATCATAGCTTGCTAGTCTTCCCTGGTGGGGAAATGCCGTGTGAGCTCAGACCCCTGGGAATTATCTGCCCTGTGTGGGCTAGGAGAAGCAGGTGTGTGTTCAGGTGAGCCCTGCCATGATGGGGCTGAATTAATAGAGTCTCTGGTAGGAGATGGGAATGCAGACCCTGAGCCCAGACTGTCCTGTCCTGCATATAACACGCCAGGGGGGGGGATGCATCCACGATCTGGTGGCTTGGGTGCCTGCCCTGGGCGTGCGAGGGCGACTTGGCTGCCATGGAGCTGTTTTGTGGTGGGGAGGTGAGTGTCCATGCGAGGACTGCGGGTCAGCCAGCAAGGGGAGGGGGGGGGGGTTCCCGCTGCGGCTTGTACCTTTTCCGCCAGCTTGGCCTGTGCCCGTTCTGCTGTGGCGGCTGTCCCCGTCTGGGCTGTCTTCAGCGCTCTGGTAACCGGTCTGACTGGCGTCTCTCCGCTCTCCTCTGTGATCCGGGTGCCGCAGCTCCGTTCTGGTGTAGTGGGAGCCTGAGGCAGTGATGGCGCCGCTGGGCCTGGACGCGTCTGGTGTGACGAGCTGCGGAGGAGGAAGTTATCCAGCGCTGTCCGCGTCGCGGCGGGTGTCGGAGGCCTCCCCAATCTTTTTTCCTGCTGCTGAGGCTTTCTTTTACCCATTTAGGGTGCTAATGGCGGCCAGGTGTGCTAATTTTAGAGGTTCGGTGCGGGAGCTCCTCTACCACGCGACCGACTCCATCGACTTCCAGTAACGCCCCCCCCCAAAAAAAGGCATTTAAGGGCCTCCCATTGCGTCTGAGGAGAAGTAGGATTAGTGAAGGGGGTCCTCTTTCAAAGAGGAGATTGCTCGCTGCAAGTCTAGCAAACACAGCGAGTCATTTAGCAGAGATTCATTCAGTCTCCAGGAGAACGGTCCACGTTTGAAACTCGGAAGGGCGAAGTCGCAGTGAATAGGAGCGTGATCAGAAAATAATGCATTTCCAATGGTTGCATCTCTTACATGTTTAAGGAGGGAGTGTTGTGTGAGAATGAAGTCTATGTGACTGTAGGAGTTATGGGGAAAGGAAAAAAATGTGTAGTCTTTGTCTTTAGGGTGTAGAAGTCTCCACACATCTATCAGTTGCATATTGTGTAACAGTTGTTTTACTCTGTTGAGGGTGTGGAAAGCAACCGCCGATCTACCAGTTGAGGTGTCAAGCAGGGGGTTCAGGACTAAGTTAAAGTCTCCACAAAGTATGAGATGTCCTTGGGCGAAGCTTGTGAGGGTATCCAGAGTTTTGGCAAAAAGGGTCAGTTGGCCCATATTGGGAGCATAGATGTTTGCCAGGGTGTATAGGTGACCTTGTAACTTAAATTTAACAAAGATCGCTCTGGCCTCATCGTCCCGATAGACGTCTATTATCTGGATAGGCAAGGACTTGTGGAAGAATATGGCCACACCCTTCGTTTTGGATGAGGGGTTGCTAGAATGGCACCAGGCAGGTTAATGTCGATTGCAATATGATTGAATGTGGTCTGTGAGAAGGTGAGTTTCCTGTAGGCAAACCACTTGTGATTTTTGTTTGTGAAGGAGGTACAGGAGCTTTGATCTCTTCTCAGGGACATTGAAACCCTTTACGTTAAGGGAAGTGATCCGCAAGCTATCCATTAGGTGGTAGCTCTTGTGAGGGCATCAGGGAGGTCCCGAGAATCACTTTCAGCTATGTAACCTGAACCAACCGTAACATCAAGTAAGTTGGAAACAGTAAACCTTTAACTCTAAATAGCAAAGGCCCACAAAAACGGAGCCAAATAACTAAAACAAGCAGATTGGTCGCTGCAAAGGCCATGAGTTGTTACAATCAGCCTAGTCTACTGGGGGACTACAAAAACAAGACTAGGAGAAGCTAGACAAAGTAAGCTTTGGTTTCACAAAGAAAAAGTAGAACGCCTGAGCATGCCGTGCAGGACATGTCACATGGTGGAGAAGAAAGGTGCCTATTGGAGGCCACCGATACCGGGAGCACAGGTCCGAGGAGAGGACCGAGCAAATATGAGGAGGGGCAATGAAAGAGAGAGCGTGGGTAGGAGAGACAAAAAGGGAGAAGAAGGAGAGGAAGAGGGAGAAGAGAAAAAAAAAAGGGAGGGAAGGGGGGGGGGAGAATGGGAAGGGAGTCCAGGACGGCGGAACTCTGGGCGCAGGTCCCGGTATCGGTCGCTCCCAAACGAGCCGACGTAATAACGTGGTATAACATAGCATCAAAGGGTATCGAACGAGATCATAAAGCGTAATAGCAAGCCCAGAGGGCTCATGTATAGGAGATCGTCCCTCGCAATCAAGGGATCTGGGGAGACCCTGTTGAGATAAATTTAAACAAGAGGGTCTCAAGCGAGCCCCCCGCGAAAGGACACCACCCCCCGTGACCATCCGGGGGTCACACAGCAAACTCAGGAGAAACAACAGTGATTAGGACAAGTAGATAGAAGCATCACCTCCAGAGGAACTTCTGAATTAGCGATGAGGGAGCGGGCTCGGCAATTAAGGTTCCGGGCTTCTGCGTTGCCTACGGGAACGCTGAGATTTCGGGACCGGAGAAGAGGAGCGAAGCGGCTGTTAGCCCAATGGCTTCAGCCCGGTAAAGTTGGTATCCGAAGAGATTGCCGATTCCCAGTCTGGCAGAGAAATGTCTGGAAGATCGAGTGCAGAAACAAACGACGGAAGGTCTTCAGGGGATCTGAAAGTGAGGACAGTGTCCTTGAAACGCACTTGAAGGGAGAAGGGGTAGCCCCATCTGTACGGGATGTTATGAGATTGAAGAGCCGATAGAAGTGGTTTGACTGCAGCCCTCATGCGCAGCGTGCGTCTAGAGAGGTCTGGAAACAGGCTCAATCTAGTTCCCTCAAACTCAACGTTCTGCATAAGTCGGGCCTTCCTCATAATTTCCTCCTTAATGATATAGCGATGGATCCTGCATATGATGTCCCTGGGTTTTGTCACATCCTTGCTTTGTGGTCTCAATGCTCTATGAGCTCGGTCAAATTCTATCGGGGTTTCTTCCGGGCGGCCAAGAATGTAGTTAAAAACTCTAGTCAGGGTGGGAATCAGATCCGCTGTCTTGACTGATTCAGGCATGCCCCTCACCCGGACGTTGTTGCGTCTGCTTCTGTTCTCTAGGTCGTCTAGTTGGATTGACAGCTGGGATTGCTGTTTGCTCTGGTCGGAGACAGCTGCTTACAGATCCGCTAAGATCAGTTTAGTTGATTCTTGAGCTTTCTCTAG
Organism: Phyllomedusa bahiana; assembly: GCA_025379985.1. Taxonomy (NCBI): domain Eukaryota; kingdom Metazoa; phylum Chordata; class Amphibia; order Anura; family Hylidae; genus Phyllomedusa; species Phyllomedusa bahiana. The sequence goes on along the minus strand of JAODAL010010731.1, from coordinate 42,442 downwards.
GGTTTGCACTTTACTTTGAAGGGCGCTAATATCGAACGGACTGGTGCGGGCCCTGTTTCCCAAGCTTACTGCATCTCTTGCCCCAATGTTTTTCAATCAATTTTGGGTAGTTAAACGATGCAGGCCTTCAGCTCTGGGTGGTCCTCGGGAAATTTTGGGGGGCCCCCGGGTTTGGGGAGGTAGGATGCCTGGCCTGAAGCTGAAAAACCCACTGGTAAAGTGGAGGATGATAGGGATTCCATTCTGGGTGGGGGGCGCACTTGTCTTCTCCCCCAGGTAGATGAGTTCGGGCTCGACACCCAAGAAGGACTGCCCTGCATCTGGGCGAGGGGAGCTGTAGGAGTGTGGGGAGTCGTTAGGAATAGGGCAGAGGGGGCCCCGGTGTCTCTTCAAAAGGGCCCCACCATCACCCCAAATCATCGGATCCAAAACTGGTGAGATGCGGGGTGTTTGGATGCGGGCTTTCCCCGGTAGGGCTGTGACATCCCCGGGGGGTTTGTCCGTTTTTAAATAATGGGCGGCAAAGTCAGGGTTTTCCCCGGGATTCGAGGGGGGATTGGAAATGTTTCCTGTTGTGGTCCCGGCGGTCCGAAAGGGGGTGAGGGACGCCGGGGCCCGGGGATGCAGATGCCCTCCGTGGCTGCAAGTGGATTCCCATGTGGAGTGCTGCCCCCTCTGAACACGGTGCTCCACAGGGCTAGCGTCCAAAGTGGGGACGAGTTTCCTCTGGTTGGAAGTCTCCCATCAGTGTCCCCTGGCCCCCCGGGGGCAGAGGGACAGTCACAACTGGGGGGGCCGGTGCCTCCGTTGCCCAAGCTGAAGGGGTATCATGAGCAGGCCGTGGGCTCTGTTTTTTTTACTAGGGGGTATACTGCTTGAGGAGTGTCCTGCCGGTTTTCAGCTTCCATCCCCCCGGCGCGCCGCAGATGGCGCTTCTCTCCCCAGGGGAATCCCGGTCCACCGCATCGGGCACTGCGACGGACGAGCGGTGTGCCCCAGTCGGGTACTGACCTTCCCGGCGAGTGGCAGCCGGTGTGGACGGTTCCGTCTGACTCCCTCCCATTGCCGGGCCCCCCCGCCGGGCCGCCTGCCCCGTCCAGGGGAAGAGGACCGGTTGCGCCAGGGAAAGCCCCTCTGGAGATCGTTCTTTCCACCGCTGCGAATGTACCGTGCCCCATGGGAGATGAGGGGGGAAACGGCGTCGCCCCCGGGCGGGTTCAGCTGCGGACCCTTCTTCCCCTCGAGGGGCTGCAGCGCTCAGCAGTTGGCGGGTAAAGGCGCCTGCACTCGGCCGCGGGAAGGGGGTTTCCCTTGACAGCCCCCTGCAGGGGGTTTAAAAAAATTGGAGATGGGCACCCCAGGGGGTGGGGGGAGAGTCCCAGAGGCCGCGGACCCCTTTTTTCCTTTTTTGGCCCTTTAAAAGGGTGCTCGCACTGATGAGTTAGTCGGTCCTGTATGGAGCTCCGGCACCTCACGTCTTCACTCTAGCATGGCTAGCCACGCCCCCTATGGTTATATTTTATCTTGGTCAGTATTTTCCCTGTAGTTTTTTTTGTCAGTATAATTTTTTATATTTTTGATACATAAAAAAATTTTAAATTTCCTTAAGTTTTGTTTTGGTTTGTTTATATGAAGCATAATAATCCCTAATAAATCCCTGGTAAACCCCCCAGACCCCAGCGATTCAACATATTAAAAAGCCCCTCATGTTTGAGGGCTAGGCTGAGCCATGGGGGCGGGTGCCCCCCCCAAAACCCCTTCACGTTGATTCTGTATATATAATGATATTTTCACCTCCTGCTGCTCTTTCCATTTGCGGCATAAAAACATCATAAAATATTGACTAATGAGGCGATACACAAAAAGAAGCTTAAAGGGGTTTTGCCACGATCTCATTTCTACCCCCCTGCATAGCTTTTCCCCTTGTGGCTAGAAGGGGGCGTGTGTTATTTGTTAGAATGCAGATCATGTGACCCAGCAGGATGATATCCCAGGGCTTTTCCCCTTCTAGTCAAAGAAAGGTCGTTTCATATAAAGCGGGAGAGCTCAGAGATAACGTTTTTTGCCTCCAGACACAAGGGTCCAGGTTCAAATCCTGCAGGAACCAAACCGTGGTTTTTTTTTTTTTCTTTTCATGCACGACCCCCTTTAGGTTTCTTTTTTATTTATTTTCCTGTTTTCTAATTACTAAGGAAAAACAGAGGCAGGAGTAAAACGAAAGCACCTGGGGGGAGAAATGGTCAGCATGGGTTGTGTGATTACTAAGGAGAAGAGGGCTGGATAGAAAGACGCATGAGTTGAAAAACTCGCCACAGTGAGGGTGTGTGATTACTAAGGAGTACAGAGACAGGAAAGAAAGACACACTGGGGGAACACTTTTTAGCAGTGAGTGTGTGTGATTACTAAGGAGTACGAGGATGGGTTAAAAGACGCACCCGGGGCTGAACACTGCCAGCAGGAGTGTGGGATTACAAGGAGTACAGAGGACAGGAGTAGAATGCAACACCTGGGGTTTAACACTCGTAGCATGGTGTGTATGATTATAAGGAGTACAGGGACAGGGTAGAATGATAGACCTGGGGGTGAACACTGGTAGTGCTGAAGGAGAGGTGATGTCTGAGCATGTTTTGGGCCAGGGCTGGGAGTCACGCCCTGGTCGTATCGCCTGGATAGAGCTTTAAAGTGGATCACTAAGGGAGAGCTAAAACAAAAAGGTGCAGAATTTTTAGTAATAATGAAAGGTGAAAATGTTTTGTATTTTTAAATTTTTAAAAATTCCCCCGTAATTTTATTCGTGGGAAAAAACCCCCCTTTAAATTCAAGTTAATAAAATCCCTGCAAAGAGGAACAAGGCGCCCCCCCAATCGGGTTGTGTTAGATATGAATTCAAGTAAGATTTAGACTGTAGGGGTAGGGTGGTTCACTGGGAAGGGGAAAAGGGGGATCCACGACAGAGGGAAGAAAAGGAAAGCCCAACACCCCCGATTAGGGCCCGTCAGGGGGGGCCCCCAGGTGATCTGGAGGAAGCCACCCTTCAATCCCCCTGAAGAAACCTAAAGGGGGAGTTTTGGGCAATTTCCGCACTGACATAACCTCGTCATGATTTTTCCCCCTTGTGTAAAGAATCTTTCTGACTGAGAAATTTTCAGCGTCCCTTATCAGCACTTAAAGACGTGCTTTTGGGCGCTAAGGACCCTATAGATCCACCATTCCCAAGATGCCTCTTTTCGCCCCTATAAAAAAACAACACTTAAAGGGTCTCACACCCCGCGGGGGTTTGGTTTTTGGACACACCACCTCTGGTGTGAAAAATATTGAAAAACCTCCTGTGTCTTGGTAAAGCTAGCAATGTTCCCCAGAAACTCCCAGTATCCAGTACACTCCCGGTATCTGTCAGTTTTTCGGGCCATGCATTTGGGGCATGCTGCCAGGAGCCCTAGGATGAAAGGTTTTGAAAGCCATAAATTTCCTTTTTGTAGGGGAACGAAACGAGTTCTTCCCTTTCTCGCTGGAAATCAGCTTATTTATTTTGTTCCAACCTCCGAGGACCTTTGGATCTGTGTCAACTGAAAGGCCCAAGCCGCAGGCCACCCCCGCACTCCTGTTGGTGATTAGTATACCAACTCCTGACAGGTATCCTGTCATTGTCCACCCTGATATCTCAACTATTCTGTGTGGGGATGTTACCGTGTGCAAGAGCTTTGAGCCCGGCGGTCCCCGTTGTGCAGCAAACATCCTAGCATAACATCTTTCTTCCCGTTTCTGCATACTTTGGACTCTTCTGCTGCTTAAGCCATCATCTAAAGTACTGGAGAAGCTGGACAAATATCGCAGATTATTATTATTTATTTTAAAGCGCCATTGATTCCAGGGCGCTATACATTCAAAGGGGGGTCACATACAGAACATGTCAAACGAGTACAATGATAACGATGAATGACTTACAACTGGTACAGAGGGGGAGAGGGCCCTGCCTGCATGGGCTTACAATCTACAAGGAGGAGGAAAGAGGTGAGGGGCAGACATGTTTGTAAGGGGTATAGTGACAGCAGGGTTAGTTTAGGTTATAAGCTATCCTGAGGAGATGGGTTTACAGGTTGCTTTTGAACCTGGTTTAGGTGGGGGAGAGTCTGATGTGTTGGGGCAGTGAGTTCCAAAGTGTGGGTGAAGCACGGGAGAAGTCTTGGAGACGGTTGTGTGAAGAGCTGATAAGGGGAGAGCAGAGAAGAAGGTCCTGTGAGGAGCGGAGATTGCGAGAGGGGAGATATCTAGAGATTAGGGCAGAGATGTATGGAGGAGAAAGGTTATGGAGAGACTTGTAGGTCATGGTTAGTAACTAGAAAATTAATTCGCCGGGCAATGGGAAGCCAGTGAAGGGATTGGCAGAGGGGAGAGGTAGAGCAGAAGCGAGGAGAGAGGTGGATAAGACGGGCAGCAGAGTTGAGGATGTTTTGAAGGGGAGCGAGGGTGCTAGCTGGGAGGCCACAGAGAAGGATGTTGCAGTAGTCTAGGTGGGAGATGACGAGGGCATGGACGAGCATTTTTATGGTGTTGAAGTTGAGGAATGAGCGATCAGATCAGAATGCCTCCCAAATACTCTGAGCCCGCCATTGACATGCAAATAGATCCGGCTCAGGAATCTTCTGAACCGGAGTCTCTGAACCCGGAAACTCTTAAAAGTCTTGGCCACTATACACACCTGCCAAACCACTTTTGCATTGACGAGATAAGGTGGATATATCTTTACTGAGGCACGACGCACAAAAAAACGTGAGCGAGTAACCGAGGTGGAAAATAGAGTCAGCACCTTAGAGGACCAAACCACCCCACTGACTCGCCGGGTCGACGAAGCTGAAAGAAATATCTCAAGGCTCCACCAACACCTGGATGACCAGGAGAATAGACTGTGAAGATGCAATTTACACTTTGTCGGTCTCCCAGAGGGATCAGAGAGCTCCTCACCAGAATCTCCACGTTTGGCAGGGACAAATTCTCAGTGATGTTCACGGTGGAGCGCGTCCATGGAATTCTGCCTAAACCTCCTCCACCCGGGGCGCCAAGCTTTTGAATTACAGGGACAGAGACACCATCCTTAGGTTCACCAGAGAGAAAGGTCCAATACCTGTTGGTAATGCTAAAGTTCTGGTGTACCCCGATTTCTCTTTGACATTCAAAAAAAGAGAGCTCTGTTTTCCCCCAGCCAAGCAGAAACTACAGGAGCGAAATTTCAAATATGCCATGCTCTACCCTGCCAAGCTAAAAGTTACTGCCGACAACAAAACCTTCTTCTTTAACCCCTTAAATGGGTTGTCTCACTACAGGGATTGCTGCTTTTTATGTTAAAGATCTTGCAAAAACAAGTCACTTTGCACTATATGTCCATTAACAGTGTCCTACCTATTCCTAGATATCCCCTCTTGTATGGGCTACATCAGCTCCTCATGTCGCTATAGCTACAGACCTGTTTGATCTCTCCTGATAGGCTGCCAGCGCTGGTTTCTTTAGCTACAGACCTGTCTTTTACTGCAGTCTAGTGGAAGCCAGTAGACACGCCCCTGAATTTTTTAAATTTTTTTTTTAAAACTGTTTTTATTTCAGTTTTCAATAAACAATCAAACATACAATTTGTCGTAACCTATTTACGGCATCACAACAATAATGTGGGGGTACATTGCATTGCCGTATTAAGTATAATTCACAGGTGTTGTATAGCCTATGTGAGACATCTTCTGTAGACATCGCAGCTCCCCACAGAAAAAACTAATATTTTGATGCCATCTGTCATGGCCACTATCCTGCGGTTTCTTAATTATAGGGAGTATCATAACGCAGCTCGCCTCCCAATCTGCTAACTACCTTCCAGCTTATTATTGTTTTTGGTGTGTTGTTAACCGCAAGAGTATTTAGTAGGGTGTCAATGGCGTCTTTCTTGATTTCTGTGAGACGTCTACCAGAGTGGTAAAGCCCAACTAAATAGATCTGTGTTAAAAACTAACTTTTAATGTAATTCGTTAAAAAAAGGGGCTAGGAAAAAGACCAAGACCAAAACAACACTACACAAAAATACATACAAAACACCAAAGGGGGGAACCGTGTGGGTCTATAGATATAGCCTAGTATAGCCCACTGACTCCTATCCAATTCCCTGACCTAAATCAGGATAATCGCCCCGATAAAGGGCGGTCCCGTCCGGATCCTGACCCTATAAAGACTGTTGACCCTTACTCGTTACAGTGATAAAGTCCCAACATGTTTCGATGACCCTCAATAACATCGCTTCAGGGGACAGTAAGGGAAAGTCTCACCAAGAGAAAAAACAAAGAAAAATTAAATAGAGAATTTTCTTACATACATTTAGTGTCAACAGTGTATAGAGAGTGCAAGAATTCAATGTTATTCGTGATTGTAACAAAAAACCAAGCCAAGGTCTAGCTTGCTAATATGCTTCGCTGGTCTGCTAGGTCCAGACATCCGTTAATGACCTTTGTAGGGGAAACCAGTTTATTATCAAAAAAAGAAATACTCCTGAGATAGTATTATAGAGCGGGGTGACTGTCATGGATGTTGTCAACGTCCTATTTAAAGCATAGAGTGATGCCCAGGGGTTCTGATATGGAGTATGGTCACTCCCAGAAGTCAATGCTGTTCAGGGAAGATATATATTCATGGGACACACATCAAGATTCCCATTTCTCACATCTATCCAAGATGGAACTTCTATTGCTCCCCCAGATTCCTGACAGCAGTAGATGAATGGCATTCACTTGTCTAATTTGACATATATTTCTACATGTGTATATTCATACAGATTATAGGCAATTAGGGCAGGTATACAACATCCATATCATACCCAACATATACATGTTTGTCCAGGGTTGTAAGACCCCCACTCCTGCCATTCGTCTAGATATCAATAGACCAGCAGAGCAGACAGATGGACATATTCCCCCAAGTCAGAACCCCAGAGCCCATCCTAAAGGGTACTCATCTCTCATTAGGGTTCCCCTATTGCACGGGGTGATGTCCGAAGTGGCACTATCCTAGCTGGCGTGTCCGTTCCGCAGCGCGTGTATACCGACTTGTGTTTGTCGGCCGCGCTCTATATTGCGGCCACGGGAACTTCCGGCGTCCCATGACGTCACCGGAAGTGACGTGTCGGACAGCCGATCTCGTTGCTGTTAACTGTTAGTGAACAGCGCTGCAATGAGCAGTCAAATAGTTTAATGGCAGGATACAAGACCCAAGCAAGAACATTGTAGAGGCTCATGTGCATATTGCACTCGTTGCACATATGCACATATTATACATTATAGACGATAAATAGGTTGTATTCAAACAATGGGTCCTGAGGAAACAGAAAGCGTCCGTATGGTAGCATAGTCAGAGTAACTGAGATGTAAGTCAGATATGAATATAGTCGAAGAAAAGAGACCTTGTTAGGAGAGAAGCAAAATAGGGCAAACACCCCTATATAGATTGAAAGGGAGTATTTCCACCCAGATGAATATAGTGGAACACCGGTGGGGCATATTTCAGGCAGTCCCCTCTCTCCCCTCTCTATCATTTTCCTAGCTTAGAGAAAACAACAGAAATCCAATCTTTCATTCAGGCCATCTGGTACAGTGGTCTTAAGCCTGAAGATCCATTCTGTCTCTCTCTGTAGGAGGGACCTATCCCAATTCCCTCCCCTAGGTGGCGGGGGTACATCATCCAAGATGGTAAATTTTAGACACTTTAGGTCTCCCGCATGTGCACCACATACATGTCTAGCCAGAGATGTTTCACGTTGGTTCCTTATATCATTGAGGTGTTCCCCAATTCGTCTCCGGAACTCCCTGATGGTCTTACCAATGTATTCAAGGCCACATTGGCAAGTGGCCTTATAGATGACCCCTTTACTTCTACAATTAAAGAATTTAGTGATTTTAAATTCCCTATTTAGAATATTACTATGGAAACTTTTGCCAACTTCAATGTATTGGCACGCCACACAGCCACTGCACCTATAGATGCCTACCACCGGTTGGTTTAGCCAAGTCCTGGCTGATTTTTTAGTGGTGAAGTGGCTATGTACCAGGTGGTCTTTTAGGTTCTTACCTCTCCTGTATGTAATATGGGGATAATCCCAACCACCTGTTTAGATCTTTATCCATTTGTAAGATCGACCAATTCTGGGAGATAATTTGTCTGACTGCTCTTGCTGCCCATCAAAGTTGCCCACTAGTCTAAAGATTTTTTTGTCTGTCTCTTTAGATTCTTGGCAATGAGGAGGCTGTCACGGTCCCTTTTGAGGGCATACTGGTACGCTTGTCTTAGTATTCTATCCGGGTATCCCCTCTCCTGAAACCTTTGTCTTAGCTCCTGTGCCTGCAGTCTAAACTCGTCTGGGTCTGAACAGTTTCGCCTTATACAAAGAACAAATAGCCTCCTGGTGGGAGGTGCAAAGTTTGGAAATATACATCAAAGAGGGTATAGTACCTCGAGGATTGAGAATCTCTTTGACACCAGGTATTAAAAATAGAAGCCCTGATTTTCTTAGTAGATGGGAAAGGGAGGCCACAGATAGTTCCTTACGATTTATGAAACTCCTATTGGAGGAGGAAAAGAAAAATCTGGAGTCTCTCAATGACAAATTGAAGGATCAAGTTGAAATTATTAAAACTTTTCAACAAGAGAGTGATTTCTTAGCAAAGGAGAAGCAACTCCAGAGTGCCATTGAGAGTTTCCAATTCTACATAAAAGAAAAGAAAAACAGACAATTTTCTAGGGATATCACAGATTTCAAAGAAAATAGGGCATACTCTTTTCTGAGTGATAAAAACACTAAGCGTTATCCTGAAACAGATCTATCATCAACAGATACGGATCTGTCAGACATAGCGGGGAGTGGTAGAGGGGGGCGCGGTAGGTCACGAGGAAGAGGTAAACCAGGAAGACCTAGGGGAAAGGGAAAGTATCAACCTTTTTTAGGGGCAACAAATTACCCCCTCAGGAATCGCAATTTCCCCCAGGACCAATAATGTGCCAATATAATCTTCCCCCCCCCTCCCCCTCTCCCCTCCCCCCCTCCCCGGCTGGGGAGATCACCCAGAAAGAGGATGCATTGAACAGGAACAATCAGGTCATTAACTTATCACATAGAAATCTAAGTGCCAGTGAAATTGAGATACTGGCAAAAGGCTTGTCTTTTGTACCTACTGCAAGATTCAATCTGTTCCAGTGGGTAAAAGATTTGAATCTATATGCAAGGAAACTCCACTGGTACAAATTTTTCTGTATACAGGATAAGAAAAGCTGTTGGGAGCTGGGGATCCCGGCAGAGATGCTCCAGGAAGTACGTCTCCTTGAGAGCATATCAACGGTTCCACCTAACCAACAGGGGAAGGGTCCATTTACAGATTTCAAAAACAATAATACACGTATGCCACCCCAGGGGGAACTGTCACATATTGACATATTCGTTGAACTCTGTACTAGAGATCTGGAAAAGCTGGATGGTTTGAAAATCAAATGGAATTGTAATAAAGCAGAATATCTCAGCATCAAATCACTGGCGAATGATGAAACTATAACAATTAAACCCTCGGATAAGGGGGGTAACGTTGTTGTTATGAGTACAGAGGAATATGTCAAGATGTGTCAAAATATCCTTGATGACAGAGAGGGATATGAGGTCCTGGAAAAAAATCCTACTCCCATCTATTTTGAGGAATTAAGGGAAATACTTGTGGAAGCCAAAGGAAGGGAACTCATCAGTCAGGAGGAACTGGATTTCCTATTGCCTAAACATCCAGTATTGGCTACCTTTTATTGTGTACCCAAGGTCCATAAAACCAGTGTTCCATTACGTGGTAGACCAATAGTATCAGGTATAGGAAGCTTAGGACAGAATGCGAGCAGATATATTGAAAAAATACTGTCCCCTTTTGTGACTGCTTTACCATCCTATACCAGAGACTCTATGGATCTCCTACGAAAACTGGAGGGTATCTATGTCCCCGAGTCCTGCCTACTCGCAAGCATAGATGTGGAGGCTTTATACTCATCAATTCCACACAGTTGCGGCTTAGAGGCAGTGAGGAGATACCTTAGCGGGAGGGGTTGTCAATATGAGGCACATAACTCTTTTGTCTTGCAGCTCCTAAAATTTGTCCTGACTAGGAACTTTTTCTGTTTTGACAGAAAGATCTACCACCAGCTCAGGGGCACGGCCATGGGCAGCACTTGTGCGCCGGCCTATGCCAATTTGCTCCTGGGCTGGTGGGAAGATCACTATGTATTTGGGGAGGACAATACCTTTGGCACTGAGGAGATCTTACTCTGGACCAGATACATTGATGATGTTCTGGTCCTGTGGAATGGTACTAGGGAGCGCTTTGAACAATTCGTTAATTATCTGAACCAGAATAATGATCTAAATCTGCGCTTTACCTTCGACATTAACCCCAATGTACTACCATTTTTGGATGTACTGATAAGAAAAACTAGGGAGGGTCTATTGGAAACGACAGTATATCGGAAACCTACTTCTACCAATTCCCTTCTTAGATGGGAAAGTAGTCATCCGATACCGCTTAAATGCGGTATACCCAAGGGGCAATACCTTAGGCTAAGGCGAAACTGTTCAGACCCAGACGAGTTTAGACTGCAGGCACAGGAGCTAAGACAAAGGTTTCAGGAGAGGGGATACCCGGATAGAATACTAAGACAAGCGTACCAGTATGCCCTCAAAAGGGACCATGACAGCCTCCTCATTGCCAAGGAATCTAAAGAGACAGACAAAAAAATCTTTAGACTAGTGGGCAACTTTGATGGGGCAGCAAGAGCAGTCAGACAAATTATCTCCCAGAATTGGTCGATCTTACAAATGGATAAAGATCTTAAACAGGTGGTTGGGGATTATCCCCATATTACATACAGGAGAGGTAAGAACTTAAAAGACCACCTGGTACATAGCCACTTCACCACTAAAAAAACAGCCAGGACTTGGCTAAACCAACCGGTGGTAGGCATCTATAGGTGCAGTGGCTGTGTGGCGTGCCAATACATTGAAGTTGGCAAAAGTTTCCATAGTAACATTCTAAATAGGGAATTTAAAATCACTAAATTCTTCAACTGTAGAAGTAAAGGGGTCATCTACAAGGCCACTTGTCAATGTGGCCTTGAATACATTGGTAAGACCATCAGGGAGTTCCGGAGACGAATTGGGGAACACCTTAATGATATAAGGAACCAACGCGAAACATCTCTGGCTAGACATGTGTGTGGTGCACATGCGGGAGACCCTAAGTGTCTAAAATTTACCATCTTGGATGATGTACCCCCGCCACCTAGGGGAGGGAATTGGGATAGGTCCCTCCTACAGAGAGAGACAGAATGGATCTTCAGGCTTAAGACCACTGTACCAGATGGCCTGAATGAAAGATTGGATTTCTGTTGTTTTCTCTAAGCTAGGAAAATGATAAGGGGGGAAGAGGGACTGCCGAAATATCCCCCCCGGGTGTTTCCACATTTTCATCTGGGTGGAAATACCCCCCTTTTAAATCTATTAGGGGGTTTTTTGCCCTATTTTTCTTCTCTCCTAAAAAGGGTCTCCTTTTTTTTTACTAATTCATATCTATTTACATTCATACCTGACTAGTTACCATACGGACGCTTTCTTTTTCCCAGGACCCATTGTTTGAATCACCTATTTTCGTCATAATGTATAATAGTGCATGTTGCAACATGCAATATGCACATGAGCCTCTACAATGTTCTTGCTTGGGTCTTGTATCCTGCCATTAAACTATTTGACTGCTCATTGCAGCGCTGTTACAAACATTAACAGAAAACGAGATGGGCTGTCCGCACTCACTTCCGGGTGACGTCGGGGCGCCGAATTCCCGGCCGAAATATAACGGGCCGACAAACCAAGTGGTATACACCGTGCGGACGGACACGCCAGCTGGGTAGTGCCACTTTCGGACATCCCCCCGTTCAATAGGGGAACCCTAATGAAGATGATACCCTTTGGGATGGGCTCTGGGTTTGACTTGGGGAATAGTCCATCTGCGCTCTCTGGCTATGATACTAGACGAATGCAGGAGTGGGGGTCTTTAACCCTGGACAAACATTATATTTGGGTATGATATGGATTTTATCCCTGCCCTAATGCCTATAACTGTATGAATAACACATGTAAAATATAGTCAATTAACAAGTAATGCCATTCATCACTGCTGTCGGGAATGGGGGGGACAAAAATTTCCCTTTTTGGGATAAATGTGAAAATGGAATCTTGATGTGTGCCCATGAAATAATCCCCAAAACACATTACTCCGGGGTGCCATACTCCATATTAGAACCCCTGGCATCACTCTAGCTTTAAAAGGACTTTAAAACACCATGACGTCACCCGCCTATAATACTATCTCGGGAGTATTCTTTTTTGATAATAAACGGTTTCCCCTACAAAGGTCTTTAAAACGATGTCTGGACCTAGTAACCAGCGAAGCATTTTAGCAACTAACCTTGGCTTGGTTTTTTGTTAAAATCACAATAAAAAAATTTTCTTGCACTCTCTATACATTTTTTACACTAAATGTTTTTAAGAAAATTCCTTTTAATTTTCTTTGTTTTTTCTCTTGGGAACTTTCCCTTTACTGTCCCCTGAAGCGATGATTGGGGGTCATCGAAACAGTTGGACTTTATCACTGAACGATAAGGTCAACACCCTTTATAGGTCGGGTCCGGAGGACCGCCCTTTACGGGGCATTATCCGATTTGGGGTCAGGGAATTGGATGAGTTAGGGGGCATACAGGCATATCTATAGCCCACACGGTTCCCCCCCTTTTTGTTTTTGTATTTTTTGTGTAGTGTTTTTTTGGGCTTGGTCCTTTTTCCCAGCCCCTTTTTAACGAATTACATTAAAAGTTATTTTTAACACGTCTATTTTGTTGGGGTTTTTTTTTCGGTGAATAACAATCTGTGGAATTTCAAAACCATACTAAGTACTTGGGTATTGTTGTGTTTACATTCAAGCATTGGCTTTAATTAGTGATGGCAGGTCTTTTCTCGGGCAATTACGATCCAAATAAGTGGCTCAATGAATTAGATGAGGTTTTCTCTGAGCAAGCAATAGTACAGAGGAAATATACACCTACCTTTAAAACGGGGTTTTTTTGACATCACCAAACATACAAAAACAAATAGCCTCCTGTGGAGGTGCAAAGTTTGGGAAAAATACATCAAAAAGGGAAAGTACCTCGAGGGTTGAGAATCTCTTTGACACCAGGACTAAAAATAGAAGCCCTGACTTTTTTATAAAGGAAAGGAGGGCCCCAGAAGTTTCCCCACGATTTATAAACTCCTATGGGGGAGGGAAAAAAAAAATCTGGAGTCTCCAATGACAAATTGAAGATCAAGTTAAATTAAATTTAAAACTTTTCAACAAGAAGTGATTTCTTTTCAAAAAAGAACAACCCAGATGCCCCTGAAGTTTCCAATTTTACATTAAAAAAAAAAAAAATAGACAATTCCGGACACACAGATTCAAAAAAATAGGGCATACTCGTTTTTGAGTGATAAAAACACTAACGTTACCGAAACAGATCTATCATCAAAAATACGGGTCGTCAGACATAGCGGGGGGTGGTAGAGGGGGGGGCGGGAGTCCGGAAGAGTAAACCAGGAAACCGGGGGGAAAAGGGGAAAGATCAAACCTTTTTTTGGCAACAAAAAAAAACCCCCTCAGGAATCGAATTTTTTCCCCCGACCAAAATGTGCCAATAAATCCCCCCCCCCTCCCTCCCCGGCCCGGGGGGATCACCCAGAAAGAGGATGCATTGAACAAACAATCAGGGGCATTAACTTTTCACAAGAAAAACTAAGTGCCAGGAAATTTGGGTACGGCAAAAGGGTTTCTTTTGTACCCACGCAAGATTCAATCTGTTCCGTGGGGAAAATTTTAATCTATATGCAAGGGAAAACCCCCTGGTACAAATTTTTTTTGTATACAGAAAAAAGCTGTTGGGAGCTTGGGATCCCGCAGAGGCTCCAGGAAGTACGTCTTCTTAAGCATATCAACGTTTTGCCTAACCAACAGGGAAGGGTCCGTTACAGATTTCAAAAACAATAATACACGTATGCCACCCCAGGGGGAACTGTCACATATTGACATATTCGTTGAACCTGTATTGAAATCTTGAAAAACTGGGTGGTTTAAAATCAAATGAACTGTAATAAAACTATCTCCATCAAAACACTGGCGAACATGAAACTATAACAAATTTAACCCTCGGACAAGGGGGGAAAGTTGTTGTTATGAGTACAGAGGAAAGTCAAAATTTCAAAAATCCTTATGCAAGAGGATATGAGGTCCTGGAAAAAAATCCTACTCCCATCTATTTTGAGGAATTAAGGGAAATACTTGTGGAAGCCAAAGGAAGGGAACTCATCAGTCAGGAGGAACTGGATTTCCTGTTGCCTAAACATCCAGTATTGGCTACCTTCTATTGTGTACCCAAGGTCCATAAAACCAGTGTTCCATTACGTGGTAGACCAATAGTATCAGGTATAGGAAGCTTGGGACAGAATGCGAGCAAATATATTGAGAAAATACTGTCCCCTTTTGTGACTGCTTTACCATCTTATACCAGAGATTCTATGGATCTCCTACGAAAATTGGAAGGTATTTATGTCCCCGAGTCCTGCCTACTCGCAAGCATTGATGTGGAGGCTTTATACTCATCAATTCCACATAGCTGCGGTTTAGAGGCAGTGAGGAGATACCTCAGTGGGAGGGGCTGTCAATATGAGGCACATAACTCCTTTGTCCTGCAGCTCTTAAAATTTGTCCTGACTAGGAACTTCTTCTGTTTTGACAGAAAGATCTACCACCAGCTCAGGGGCACGGCCATGGGCAGCACTTGTGCGCCGGCCTATGCCAACTTGCTCCTGGGCTGGTGGGAAGATCACTATGTGTTTGGGGAAGACAATACCTTTGGCACTGAGGAGATCTTACTCTGGACCAGATACATTGATGATGTTCTGGTCCTGTGGAATGGCACCAGGGAGCGCTTTGAACAATTCGTTAATTACCTGAACCAGAACAATGATCTAAATCTGCGCTTTACCTTTGATATTAACCCCAATGTACTACCATTTTTGGATGTACTGATAAGAAAAACTAGGGAGGGTCTATTGGAAACGACAGTATATCGGAAACCTACCTCCACCAATTCCCTCCTCAGATGGGAAAGTAGTCATCCGATACCGCTTAAATGCGGTATACCTAAGGGGCAATACCTTAGGCTAAGGCGAAACTGTTCAGACCCAGACGAATTTAGATTGCAGGCACAGGAGTTAAGACAAAGGTTTCAGGAGAGGGGATACCCGGACAGAACATTAAGACAAGCGTACCAGTATGCCCTCAAAAGGGACCGTGACAGCCTCCTCATTACCAAGGAATCTAAGGAGACAGACAAAAATCTTTAGACTAGTGAGCAACTTATATGGGGCAGCAAGAGCAGTCAGACAAATTACTCTCCCAGAATTGTCGATCTTACAAATGGATAAATAACTTAAACAGGTGTTGGATTATCCCCATAATTACATACTGTAGATAAGAACCTAAAAGACCACCTGGTACAAGCCACATCACCACCTAAAAAAATCAGCCAGGACTTGGCTAATACCAGAACCGCTGGTAGGCATCTATAGTGCATGGCTGTGTGGCGTGCCAATACATTGCAGTTGGCAAAAGTTTTCCATAGTAATATTCTAAATAGTAAATTAAAATCACAAAATTCTTTATATTGTAGAAGTAAAGGGGTCCTCTACAAGGCCACTTGCCAATGTGGCCTTGTATACATTGGTAAGACCATCAGTGGAGTTCCGAGACGAAATGGGGAACTACCTCAATGATATAAAAGGAACCAACGTGAAACATCTTCAGGATAGACATGTATGGTGTGGTGCACATGCGGAGACCAAAAGTGTCTAAAATTTACCATACTTGGATGATGTACCCCGCACCTATGGAGGGAAATTGGGATTAGGTCCCTCCTACATGAGAGAGACAGAATGAACTTCAGGCTTAAGACCACTGTAACCAGATGGCCAGAAAGAAAGATTGGATTACTGTTGTTTTTCTACATAAGCTAGGAAAATGATAGAGAGGGGAGCGAGGGATTTAGCCTAAATATGCCCCACCACTTTTCCACTATATATCATCAGGGAGGAAAACCTTACCCTATCAATCATAAATAGGGTGTTTGCCCTAGTTATGCTTCACACCAAACAAGGTACTCAATTCATTCGACTATAAACATATCTGACTTACACCAAAGCTACTCTGACTATGCAACCATACAGGACGCAATAATCAGTATTCCTCAGGCCCCAATGTTTTGAATCAACATTTATCCGCTATAATGTCTAATAAAGCATTATTTATTGCAACGAGTGCAAGTATGCACATGATCCTCTACAAAGTACATGCTAGGGACTAGTACCTGCCATTAAACTATTTGACTCTGCTCATTCAGGCGCTGTTCACTGACAGTTTAACAGCAACGAGATCGGCTGTCCGTCACGTCACATCCGTTTGACGTCATGGTACGTCCGGAAAGTACCCCGTGGCCGCAATATAGAGCGCATTGCCGACAAATCACAAGTCGGATCAAACACGCGCTTGTCGGAAAATCCGGACACGCCACTAGGATATTGCCACTTCGGACATCACCCCGTTCAATAGGGTAACCCAAATGAGAGATAGAGTACCCATTAGGATGGGCACAGGGTTCAGCCTTGGGGAATAAGTACCATTTGACTGCTCTTGTCTGGGTCATATGATCTCCTAGAAACGAATGGCAGGAGTGGTGGGTCTTACAACCCTGGACAAAACATGGTAAATGATTGCTTGTAAACATATATGGATGTTGTATAACCCATCCCTAATACTGCCTATAATCTGTATGAATATACACATGTATTATAACTATAATGGTCAAATTAAGACAAGTGATATGCCCTTTCATCTACTGCTGTCAGAATCTGGGGGAGCAATAGAAGTTCCTATCTTGGATAAATGTTGAGAAATGGAATCCTTGAAGTGGGTCCCCCAAGAATACTATACTCTTCCCTGAACAAGCATTGACTTCTGGGAGTGACATACTCCATATCAGAACCCCAGGGGCATCCACTCTATATGCTTTAAATAAGGACGTAGACAACATCCATGACAGTCACCCCGACACAAACAAATCCAATCTCAGGAGAATTATTTTTGATAATAAAATCTGTTTCCCCTACAGGAAGGTACATTAACGATGTCTGGTACCTAGTAGAACCAGCGGAGAGCATATTAGCAAGCTAACCTTGGGGCTTTGTTTTTTGTTACCAATCTGACTGATAGACAGATGAATTTTTACCCCCCTTGCACGATTCTATACACTGTTGAACAACTAAAATGTATGTAAGAAAATTCTCTTATTAATATTTTTCCTTTGTTTTTTTTCTCTGTGGTTAGACTTTCCCTTACGTCCCCTGAATCGATGTTTTATTGAGGGTCATCGAAACATGGGTTTGGACTTCATCACTGTAACGATAAACGGGTCAACAGTCTTCATAGGGTCAGGATCCGGACGGGACCACCCATTATCGGGGCGATTATCCTGATTAGGTCAGGGAATTTGGATAGGCGTCATGGGGCTATACAAGGCTATATCTAAAACCCACACGTTCCCCCCTTTGGTGTTTTTTATGTATTTTTGTGTATTTTTTTTTTGGTCTTGGTCTTTTTCCAGCCCTTCTTTTTTAAAGAATTTTAAAAAAAAGTTTTTTTTTTAACACAGATCTATTTAGTTTGGGGGTTTATTTTCCAGGACAGTTGTCAATGTCCCGTGAAACAAAATGGGGGTTGAAAACTCCTTTTTCCCTCACTTTTTAAATGGTGGGGCATGCAGGTTTGGGGCTCTGCGTGGGCCCCGACGGTATAGTCAATTTTCCCCTGAAACTAAAAAAGGTGGTTGAAAGTCCTTTTTTTGTCACTTTTTAAAAGTGGGGGTCTGCAGGTTTGGGGCTCATGCTGTGGCCCAGGGGCAGGTATGCCAAAGTCCATGAAAAAAAATGGGGTTAAAAGACTCCTTTTTTCCCAATTTTTAAATGGGGGGTCATGCAGGTTTGGGGCCTGTGGGGCCCCCCCCGGGCAGGTATATCAATTTTCCAGGAACTAAAATGGTGGTTGAAAGACTCCTTTTTCCCTCACTTTTTAAATGTGGGGGTATGCGGTTTTGGGGGTCATGCTGTGGCCCAGGGCAGGGTTAGTCAATGTCCATGAAACTAAAAAGGGGGTTAAAAAACTCCTTTTCCCTCACTTTTTAATGTGGGGGGGCATGCAGGTTTTTGGGGGATGCTGTGGCCCCAAACAGGTTTTGTCAAAGTCCTGAAACAAAAAAAAGGGGGTTGAAAAACTCCTTTTTCCGTCACTTTTTAAATGGGGGGGCATGCATTTTGGGGTCATGCGTGGCCCAGGACCTATAGTCAATGTCCAGTGAAATAAAATGGTGGTTGAAAGACCCCCTTTTTCCGTCACTTTTTTAAATGTGGGGGTCTGCGGTTTTTGGGGCTCATCTGTGGCCCGGGACGGGTATAGTCAATGTCCAGTGAAACAAAAAATGGGGGTTGAAAGGACCCTTTTTCCGTCATTTTTTTAAATTGGGGGTCAGGGTTTGGGGCTCATGCTGTGGCCCAGGAAAGGTATAGTCAATGTCCGTGAAACAAAAAATGGGGGTTGAAAGCCCCCTTTTTTTCCGGGATTTTTTAAAAATGTGGGGCCTGCAGGTTTGGGGCTCATGCGGGGGCCCCAGGACGGAAAATTTCAATTCAGTGAAACTAAAATGGGGTTGAAAGACTCCTTTTTCCGGCTTTTTTTTAAATGTGGGGGTCTGCGGGTTTGGGGCTCATGCGTGGCCCAGGCAGGTTGTCAAGCCCAGTTAACTAAAATGGGGGTTTTTAAAGACCCTTTTTCCCGGACTTTTTTAAATGTGGGGGTCATGCGGTTTGGGCCAATGTGTGGCCCAAAAGGTATTGTCAATGTCCATGAAACTAAAATGGGTGGTTAAAGACTCCTTTTTCCGGCACTTTTTAAATGGGGGGTAAAGCGGTTTTGGGGCCATGCTGGGCCCGGGACGGGAAAAGTCAATGTCCAGTGAAACAAAATGGTGTTGAAAGACCCTTTTTTCCGGCACTTTTTAAATGTGGGGGTCATGCGGTTTGGGGCCATGTGTGGCCAGGACAGGTTAGTCAATGTCCTTTGAAAAAAATGGTGGTTTTGAAAATCCTTTTTCCCGTCATTTTTTAAAATGTGGGGGTCATGCAGGTTTGGGGCTCGCGGGGCCCCAGGACAGGTATAGTCAATGCCCCTGAAACTAAAAGGTGGTGAAAGACTCCCTTTTTTCCGCCCCTTTTTAAAAGTGGGGTCATGCAGGTTTGGGGGCTATCTTGGGGCCCCCAGGACAGAATCAATGTCCATAAAAACTAAAAGGGTGGTTTGAAAGACTCCTTTTTCCGGACTTTTTAAATGGGGGGGTCATGAGGTTTGGGGCTCATGCGGGCCCCAGGACAGGTATAGTCAATGTCCCCAGGAAACAAAAATGGGGTGAAAGACCCCTTTTTTTCCGTCTTTTTTTTAAAATGGGGGGGGTCACCCAATTTTGGGGCCTGCTGTGGCCCGGGAAAGGGTATAGTAAAAGTCCATTCAACAAAAAAGGGTGGTTGGAAAGACCCCTTTTTTTCCGGCACTTTTTAAAAATGTGGGGGTATGGGGTTTGGGGCTCATGGGGCCCAGGACAGGTATAGTAAATTCCGGGGTGAAACTAAAATGGTGGTTGAAAGAATCCTTTTTCCCGGCACTTTTTAAAATGGGGGGTCATGCGGGTTTTTGGGGCTCATCTGTGGCCCCGGGGAAGGGTATATCAATGCCCAGTGAACTAAAATGGGGTTAAAAGACTCCTTTTCCGGCATTTTTTAAAAATTGGGGGGGTCTGCAGGTTTGGGGCTCATGCTGTGGCCCAGGACAGGTTTATCAATGCCGTGAAACAAAAAATGGGGGTTGAAAGACTCCTTTTTCGGCACTTTTTAAATGTGGGGGTCAGAGGTTTGGGCTCAGCTGGTTCCGGGACAGGGAATTCAATTCCATTTCAATTAACAGATGGTTTAATATACTCCCTTTGCCTTTTTAATTTTGGGGTGATGCAGGTTTAAGGTCGGGGTGTGGTACAAACGGGATAGAAATGGTCTGTGATTTTTTTTTCTGTGACTTTTATAACCTAAGTGTTTGCCAAGATGTAGGACGTACCCTTTTGACTGTTGGGATGTTATTTCAGCTTCCCAGCCTTGTTTGGGTGTAATAAGAAGGTTTGTTGCCCCCCATAGACTTTAAGTAATCCGCATAATCGATGTCCTATCAAAAAACCTACGATGGGGGCCGACTATCGATACGATCGATCTCGATAGCCAAGCAACGCCAACACTTTCGCCCAAAGTGTCCATCCCCCGCCCAAAAGATTTTTCGATCTTTCCCCGGGCATGAAGCGTGAATGACGTTATTTACCTAGTCCGGCGACGACAAATAAAGGGGCCTTCTGAATGGCCTCAAAATGGAGGTGTCACGCATGAGCTGCCATGGCTGACATCAAAGTTAAACAGGGGGGTACCCTGCCCCCTGGATCATTAAAAAATCGTTAAGGGCCCTTTCCTGTTATACAGTGGTCCAAAACATTGCAGGGTGGAATTCCCAAAGGGTGGAAAAATCGCACATCAGAGTGTGTTGGGGGAGGCCGTTTTGCCGCTGCAACTCGAGGGGGTTTCCGGCTTTGTAGGAATGGATGAAGTCATGGCACAGTTTTTCCCGCCCTTTTCGAATCTTTTGAAGACGGTGGAAGCTTCAGAAACCCTTTTCACAACCAGATTGAACACATGCGCCTTCAGGGGATGGACCCCTCCCCTTTCCCCGGGGCAGGCCCGCACCATGTTATCCCAAGTCCGTCACCATGGTTCCGTTTGGTTTGGGGCGGGGGAAAGCCACACATCGTTTCTTGCGCATACCAAGGCAGTTCCTCCCCGTGTGACTTTGTTCGCCGAGCAAGCCGGGTTTTAAAATGCGTGACACCGATGTGCCCCTAAAAATTTTTATGATGGGCATACTTGGGGGCTTAAAGGTTGGGGGGGTGGAGGAGGAGGAAAGGCGGACATTGGCGCAGGGCCCAGTTTGAAACGGGAGGAAAAGGCCATCTCCTGTCCCAATTGTTGGGGTGCCCCGGGCAGAAGCACATTACCCAGTGGGGGCCTAAAGGGCAGATGGCCCCGACCGTTTACAGCTCCAGCGTCCGCCCGCCTGCCCTTGGAACAAACCGAAAGCCAGGGCTGGGCCCCCCTTCTGTTCTACATATTTATGAAGTGCTGGTACCCTTTTTGGAAAAAAAATTACGGGTTGGAAAAAACTCCACTCGGCTCGGCACAACCCTTTTTGCTTGTGATTTTGCTACGGAAAATTGTTTTTTTGGGGTGAAAAAGACGTTTCTTTGGGGTTACCACGCAGAAAAACAACGCGTAATTAACCCTGGATGTAAATTGCGCAAAAAATTGAACAGCCACAAAAACTACTTTGTGGATTACAATTTCTGTTTTCTACACACACAACAAAAATAAAAAAATTTTAATTAACCTTTACTTGGAATTATCTCAGGAAAATTGTATTTTTTGGCGGTGAAAAAGACGGTATTTTTTTGTCACCAGAGCAGAAAAACAACGGTTAATTAACCCCTTGATGTAAATTGCGCAAAAGAATTGAGCAACCACAAACTACGAGCTTTGTAGCGTGTTACAATTGCGTGTTTTCTACTCTACACAACAAGAGAAAAAATTGTTATTAACCTTCGCTTGTGAATTATGCTACAGGAAAATTTTATTTTTTGGCGGTGACAAAGACAGTTTATTTTTGTCAACACAGTACAAAAACAATGCTTAATTAACCCATGGATGTAAATTGCGCAAAAGAATTGAGCAGCCACAAACTACTAGCTTTGTAGCGTTTTACAATTGCGTGTTTTCTACGCTACACAACAAGAGAAAAAATTGTAATTAACCTTCGCTTGTGAATTATGCTACAGAAAAATTGGATTTTTTGGTGGTGAAAAAGACGGTTTCTTGGACTCACAACAGCAGAAAAACAACGCTTAATTAACCCCTGGATGTAAATTGCGCAAAAGAATTGAGCAGCCACAACTACTAGCTTTGTAGCGTGTTACAATTGCGTGTTTTCTACGCTACACAACAAGGGAAAAAATTGTAATTAACCTTCGCTTGTGAATTATGCTACAGGAAATTTTTTATTTTTGGCGGTGAAAAAGACGGTTTATTTTTGTCACCACAGCAGAAAAACAACGCTTAATTAAACCCTGGATGTAAATTGCGCAAAAGAATTGAGCAACCACAAGCTACGAGCTTTGTAGCGTGTTACAATGGCGTGTTTTCTATGCTACACAACTAGAGAAAATACTGTAATTAACCTTCGCTTGTGAATTAGGCTACAGGAAAATTTTATTTTTTGGCGGTGAAAAAGACGGTTTCTTGGAGTCACCACAGCAGAAAAACAACGCTTATTTAACCCCTGGATGTAAATTGCGCAAAAGAATTGAGCAGCCACAAACTACTAGCTTTGTAGCGTGTTACAATTGCGTGTTTTCTACGCTACACAACAAGAGAAAAAATTGTAATTAACCTTCGCTTGTGAATTATGCTAAAGGAAAATTGTAATTTTTGGCGGGGAAAGAGACGGTTTCTTGGAGTCACCACAGCAGAAAACAACGCTTAATTAACCCCTGGATGTAAATTGCGCAAAAAGAATTGAGCAGCCACAAACTACTAGCTTTGTAGCGTGTTACAATTGCGTGTTTTTCTACGCTAACATAACAAGAGAAAAAATTGTAATTAACCTTTGCTTGTGAATTATGCTACAGGAAAATTTTTAATTTTTGGCGGTGAAAAAGACGGTTTATTTTTGTCACCACAGCACAAAAACAACGCTTAATTAACCCCTGGATGTAAATTGCACAAAAGAATTGTGCAGCCAAAAATGAAGTGGTATTTGTATTGTAAAAACGCTGTTTCTTTAAATGAATACAACAGGAACTGGCTTAGATCCCCCTTGGATATTCAATGTGCTGTGAGCAGATAGCATTAAAATGTATATGCAGCTGCAGTGGATGCACACTGGACTTCAGATCCAATACCCCAAAAAATCAGAAATAGAACATTAAGAGAAGCAGTCTCTGAGACAAGCTGAGACACCCCACAAAAATCGCTGTATAAAAATCAGTTCCTCAGTAACAATCAGCCGCAGCAGCACCTTCCCTGATCAGTACAGTGAGAGGAGTGTGAGCTCCCAGCGTCGCGCCCGGACTTATATAGTGCGGTGACGTCACAGAATCCCGCCGGTCTCTGATTGGCCTCATCTCTGTACATGTCATGCAGGCTATGCCTTTCTTCCTCCCAGAGTGCTTTGCCCCATGTAACGCCATGTGCTCGCAGCCATTTTATCAATCAAAAGCACACTTCGTTCACCCGAAGTACCCCAAACTTCGACTTCGTTCAGAACCGAAGTTTTCCTGAAATTCTAAACGAATTCCACTTTGTTAGAATCAATTCGCCCATCTCTAATTATAAGCAAGACCCACTTTTTCTGCCATGGATAGTTTTAAATATTTCATCCTGTGATTTATCAATAAAATGTTGTTTTATTCTTATCAACATGTACTTTGTGTAGTTTTTTCCAGTGTAGAGGAGTATGGAGCAACAGCACAGTGGTAAGAACTGCTATGTTGCAGTGCTGGGTTCATATCTCATCAAGGACAACATCTCCATGGAGTTTGTATGTTTATACCTGTTTTATAACATATAGCTAGGTTAATTTAGAATTTAGATTTTGAGCTCCAATATTGACAAGGACCGATCTGAATGATGACAATATCTGTACAGCTCTGTAGAATATGACAACACTTTATAAATGAAATGAAATAAGTGAAA
Organism: Phyllomedusa bahiana; assembly: GCA_025379985.1. Taxonomy (NCBI): domain Eukaryota; kingdom Metazoa; phylum Chordata; class Amphibia; order Anura; family Hylidae; genus Phyllomedusa; species Phyllomedusa bahiana. Next base: position 18,372 of record JAODAL010010731.1, on the reverse strand, counting down.
GGACAGTTGAAAACCTTAACATTGGTTCCAAAATGGTATCCAAAAATGTAATAAAAGTAAATATGAACCCTAATATTAGGAAGAGTTATGGTATGTTTACGGAGCATAATTGCTAGGCATATTTTGGCATGTAATTGCGCTGTAATAAGCCAGAAATGTGCCCCGCAATTTTTTAGTTATTCACAGCTCTCATAGAGAGCTAAGAATTACACCCACCTTCCCCGATGTGTATTGAAGGCCAAAGTCAATGGGGCCACCCCTTCCCCATGCACTTTAAAAGTATGCACTGGCCAGCGCATACTTCTAAATCACCCACCGCATTGCAGCACGTACAATACGTACAGTATGCCGTATGAACATAACCTTAAGGAACTAAACAAAAACAATCCAGCACCTAGACAGAGCTTGACTGTAGCTTACAATTTACAAAAGATCATTGCACTTGTTTCTGAGAGGGGGATACATAAGAGAGGTTTTATCTAAACATCATATTTAATAAAGCAAAGGTGCAAAACAGCAAAAAAAAAGCTCAAGAATGTACAAGAGCAACATAAAATAACCTGTGCCATGCTGAAATTATGACAGGGACATAAGAGAGGTATTCGACTTCCAGGCTTTTTCTTTTTAACTGGACTTCTGAATGCGCAATGTATTTAAATGTGAGCAAATCTAAACATTCATAGGTGCAGCAGAAAAACAGGTTTTTTGACACAGAGTTTATCCAGGCAATTGTTACAACATCACAATTCCGTGTTCACCGGCATCAGAGCTGTCGCAATAAAACAAATCCCTATTTACCAGCAAAACTGAATAGAAGCCTTAAAAAATGTAAATCCTATTGGGTTTTTGAAATCTCTGTGTTTGATCATGGATTGATTGATTCAATTAAATCAAAGAAACAGTGTAAGGACTGCAGATAGGAGCAAACTGGTAAAGTCACTCTTGATGTCATTTTGAGGTATAATCCAGCTTCAATCAGGGATCTATTTTCAATTCTTTGTTTTTTTTTTTTATTTGTGTGTTTTGCTTCAATCTGCTGGGTTATAATGTACTTGGTTATTCTGTATTATCAATACAAGCCTTCACTCTCATTTTATAGTATTTGAATAGACATAGTAACTCTTTTTTAGATGTAGTACCAATAGAAAAAAGTGATCATCTTGATATAAGTACAGGTTTGCAATACCTTCTTTTTACTTAATTAGACCTGCTTTCCGCAAGTGTACGAGGTAACAGCACATTTTTAACTAAAGTTTCTGGGATATAAATTCTCTATGTACTCTGGTAACTCAGCTAAAGGATGATCATCAAAATGTTTTTTGTTGTTTGATAAGTCTTGCACTTCAGCTATATCTTTATTCTTAACAAATGTGTTCTTAGAAAGCCAATATCTACATACTTTCACCTCAATAGACAATATTAAGGGCGACATGTATGAAGGATTTTTCACCCTTTTTCTGGCGTACAATGCACCTAACTGAGTCGGCTAAGATGTCTAATGCGCCTAACGTATGTGTTAGGTGCATTGTTCGTAAAACTCAACACTTTCTAATGCACCTAACATGAGGGGGTGTTCTGGGGGTGTCACACAACACTCGTAATATTAGACACATATATGAATGTGGTTCGGAAAAACTATGCGCATTACTGTTCCGACAGGCAGTCCTATTTCAATGTGGACTGCCTGAGCCTGAGGAGTCGAAGTGGAGCTAGATTTGCCGTAAGGGGCAAAAATGTCCAATATTTCTCAACTTACACCAGTGCAATAATAAAAAGTGATTCATTATAATTATTAAACTGTATAAAATGTTATTATTTAAATTTAATGAAAAAATAAGATCATATAAAATTAATATAAAAATAAATAATGTCTCCAAAATATAGAAATATCTCCTATAAAATGTATTTAAAATTTATAGAAATTCATAGAATTCATAGAATCTTAAATTAATTTTACTTTTAATAACCCACTGATGATGTTTAGATTTTTATATTTTACATTTTTACTACATTAAATTTGAAATTTATTTTTGCTTATCTCACCCTTTATTCTACATACAGCAAGAGCCAACAGAGCACAGGTATTGCAGGCACCTGTGGTCCATCAAGCAAGATCAGTGCCATAGTTTCTATTCACTGACATGCTATTCTAATGACCCTTCTCTTATTTCCAGCCTGTCTATAACCTTAATACATGTTAGGCGCATTACTTACATGTTTGGCTCATTCCGTAATGCGCCTAACACATAGGCGAGGCGCGTCCCAAAAATAAAGAAATATCTCCTGTAAAATGCATTCAAATTTAAAAGAATCTAAAACTAGTTTTACTAGTTTTACGTCTTGATTAAAGAAAGTTTCTACATAAATATAGAAAGGGATTCTTTACTGTAAGAGCAGTGAGACTGTGGAACTCTCTACCAGGGGAACTTGTCATGGTGAATTCAATATCAGAGTTCAAAAAGGGTTTGGATGCATTTCTGGAGCGGAATAATATAACAAGTTATAGTGACCCGGATTATGGAGTAGGGTTGTTGATTCAGGGATTATTCCGATTGCCAGATTGGCTTCAACCTCATGGGGGTTTTTGCCTTTCTCTGGATCAACACTTTAGCACAACAGGCTGAACTGGATGGACGTCTTGTCTTTTTTTGGCCTTACAGACTATGTAACTATGTAACTATGTAACATTAAATAACCCACTGATGATGATGTTCAGATTTTACAATTTTTAATTTTTACTACATTAAATTTTAAATTTATTTTTGCTGCTCTACATACAGCAAGAGCCAGCACAGCACAGGTCTTACAGGGTCTCACACAAAAACCCCTTTCAGGTGCATTATACACTGAAAACGAGACTCGACGATTTACTTTGAAGCACCTTCCTTCATACTTGTCTTCCTATATATAGCACTACTATTTATATTTTAATTTTACTGGTTCACCATTTTTGGTTCATCAGTAGGAAATATTTTTAGTAAGAAGCCTTTTTATTGCATCTGTTATATACTATTTGGATAACATCTCCTGCTTGATGACAGATGTCAGATTTGTAAACCTGAAGCCATGGATATTACAAAGGAAATCATCTACATGCATCAATATTGCATTGCTGCATTACACTGCAAAAATAGGTGAAAAATATTTTAAAAGTTATCACTAGTTATTACTAGTCGTAACAAAAAAAATTCTAGAGAAGCTCTGTCCTCTTTTTATTTTTTTTTCTCTTTTTAGTGTTTGTTTTATTATATAGATTTTTCTAAAGGAATACATAATACCAGGAAGTTAAGGATGACAGATAGAAACAGATGGATATATCTGACAAAGCTGAGATAAATTCTAAATAATATACAGCAGGTGCTTGTTTATCATCACAGGAAATTAAGAAACATAAAAAGATTGACTGAGGGATAACAGCTGTTACCAAATAATCATAGCAAAATATTTCACCAGAGAAGGACATGTAAAATAAATAGCTAATAAAAATAATAAAATATTATTGAGAGAAAAGGTAGTAATTATTGGTAAAACCAATTGTAATAAAAACAATGATTGCATTGCAAAGTAATATACAAGTTTTAATTAGCCATCAAAATGTTTGTTTTCAGATTAGAATTAGATTGGATTTTACCTTTCTTTACAGCCTATTAGAACAAGCAATCACTGCATTCATTTCAATAACAATTACAGGGGAACTTTTGTTTTTGGAAGTGTAATGATGAATTCATTTCTCAAGTATGAATATTTATTTTTAACTTCTTTTGGAAGTAAAAATCAGACTTTACCTTGCAAGTTTGTGTATGACAAGCTACAATGCACTTCTCCTTCTCTTCAGTCATTATAATCAATCTGCATAACATAATTGTTTTGTAAAACTTCATAACTACTTTGAAACAATGAAGTTTGAAATGATAACATAGAATTCTACTTATTGTCATAATGTAATTGTTCATATTTCCAAAAATAAGAAATCCACTTTGTTCAACATATTAACCAGCACTGTTGTCCAAAGTAAGTGAAAAGAGCAGGGAATTTACATATAAACAAATATCCTACAAACTACTTGACAATAAGTTATGGGTAGTGTTGGGGTATCACTCAAATTCAGAGGACCCCACAGAATAATGAGATGGACCCCATCTAGAGATGGGTGAATTTCTCAAACATTCAGTTCGCCAGTTTCGCAGAATTTTCCGCAAAAAAATCGTTCCGACCCGAATTTATTTGCGTCAAATCGCGTTAAAAACAGCGATTTCCTGGCTGTGGAGAGCCTGCAGGGTGTTGTAGAACATTTTGCCATGCTCAAATAAGCATAGGGAGTGTGGTTTGGTGTTGATACAATGCAGTGTTTTAGTACGACACACAGAAGACAGTCGCCGCTATTAGAATCGTTCACACTTCACTTCACTGGGCAGTTACAGGGGCAAAACTGATCAAAAAACTGAAGTGGGAGCACAGCGTGACAAGATAATGTCTGCGCCAGCTGGAAAGAACCGAGCTGAGGGCTAAGATCCTACTATAGCGTCAAAGAGCGCAATAGTAGGTTCATGGAGCAGGCACAGGTTGCAGCCCAGTAAGGGGACGTCACAGCAGGGTTCACTCTGCGAGACCAGAGCTTCCGGTGCCATCTAGCGGCTGTATTTTGACCACCAAGCCAACGGTTCTTGAATGGTTGACTATGTCATCTACTTTCTCCCAGATGACATCTGACAACCCCGGCAAAGAGTCGATGCATCCGTAAGACACAACCTTTAGTTGGCATTGCCCAGGAGCAGGTCGGGTGCCCTCACCTGTCCTCAACCCGCCTCTGTCCTGTTCAGCTCCCACACCCAGAGAACTATTATCTGCTGTGGGCTCTGCACCACTATATAGTGGGGACGAGCTACTTGAGGGTAGTGGGCAGCAAACAGGTGGGGAAGATATCTGCTGCTTCTTGCAGAAGCGGGCAAGTAGTGATGAGGAGAGTGACATGAGGGGTTATGTTGCAAGTGATCAGGCTCTGTACAGTGAGACCATTGAGGAGGAGAGCAGTGACAGGCAAACACTAATCAATGTAGTCAATCGCACTTGGAAGTCGGGTGAAGCAAGCAAAGCTGAGACAAGGTATTCTGGTGTCCTAGTTAAACAAGGCATAAAGTGCCCCCCAAATGGAAAATTCATCCCACTCCATTCCTCCTTGCACCCCCTTTTCTGCCTGGGATGAAGTGGCGCCCTCGGCAGTCACCTACCTTCGACTATCCATCGTCCCGGCCCTGGAAGCACGGGCTTCATCATCATCATAGGCAGAAGAGAGCGGAAGCTTGCGCATCAGGCAGTGGTGCAGCCGGACAGTGGGTAGTGTCGCCGGGAGTCAGAAGGGTTGCAGCAGTGCGAGGTCTGGAGCCAAACGGCCATGATTGAGACCACCCACTTTGCAGGTCCCAGAAAGTAGCAGCGCAGGGGCTCACCGAGGCAGCAGCGGTAACAGTCAGTCAGTGAGGAGCATTGGTGGTAAAATCACCTACTCTGCGGTGCGCCAGTTTTCTGCCAAGACACAGGAGGAGGCGAACATTGCTATATGTAGAATCTGTGGGCAAAAAGTAAAGCGTGGCCAGGGACCTAACGTTGGCACCACATCCCTGAGTCAACATATGCAGCGTCACCATACGCTGGCATGGGAGAAACGTATCTCAGATGTGGTGGTCCATCCTGCCGCAACAGAAGCACCCAGTGGCACGCCTCCCATTTCAGGCAGTCAAGGCTCCACCATCTCTGCCGAAGAGAGTTGTCTGTCTTTCACATTATCTACCGTTCCAGATAATCTTGCTCCTCTCCACTCATGGTGCCAGCAGTCATTCACCATGACGATTGCCAAGAGACAGCAGTCTAGCCATCCCAAGGTGCAGAAGCTGACCGTGCTCCTGTCCATCTTGGTGGTACTGCAGTCCCTCCCTTTTCAAGTGGTGTACTCTGCACCATTCAAAGAACTGGCCAGGAAACTTTGCAAGCACTTTAGACATTCCTACACCACCAAGCACATCCTCCTGAGCTGAACAGAACAGAGAAACTATGAACAGAGAAAAACAGAGAGAAATCTGTGGACAGAGCAAAACAGGGAGAAATCTATGAACAGCGAAAAATCAGAGAACTCTATGAACATAGCAAAACAGAGAAATCTATGAACAGAGTAAAACAAAGAGAAATTTATTAACAGAGAAAGGCCATTAATGATTTCTTGATGATACTCCACTGTGTAATTTATCAATGCAGAATTTTTTTTTTCATACATTCAGGCGTATTATACACTGAAAAAAGATGAGAAAATGAACTTCCACACATTCGATTCATACATGTCTCCCTAACTTTCATTCGCTTCATCTATCAATGAGTCCTGAGTGCACATCATCCTCTACTGGTTGTCCTAGTTTGAATAGACACTAACCACTGCACACTGGAAACACAGCACAAGATCTGCCGTTTCGGAGATGCTCGACCCAGTTATCTTGTCCTCACAGTTTCGTCACACAGATCCTTGCATTTGATATTTTTCTTGATATTTACACATAAACTTCAAGAACTGACTGTTCATTTGTTGCCTAAAATATTCCCCTTAAAAAAGTAATTCAACTTTTTCTTTTATTTTTCATCCAGTGTCAAAAATGCATAATTGTCTCTTAAAGGCAACTTATACCCAATTCCCAGACTATTATTACAACTATTATAAAATGTAACTTTTACTTCTGTAATTAATGACTCTAGATTTGGATCTGTGCATGTATACAAATAGTACAAGAAAGAGACAGACAGAGAGAGACAGAGAGAATTAGGATTCCACTGCAGTTGGATATTCAATATATTTATGCACATAGACCTGTCTCGCTATTAAAATCTAAGCATTGTTCCTCCAACATGTTTTGCCTAAACAGCGTCTTCACGGGTAATGGAGCAATTACTGAGCATTGCCATATCCTAAAACCAATATCTAAATTTTTCAGCTTATGTAGTTGTATGGACTCATGGCTCCTCTAGTGGGGTAGTTATGGTATTTTGATATGTGGTCATGTTCTGGTGGTATTATTTTTTGTCCTTATGTAGTAGGAATGTTGGTTTTGGTTTAGTGAAATTCGTTTGCTAACAGAATGATGGTGATATGTATGGTTAGGTATTTTCTCCTTGTTTCTTTTGGTAACTGTATGACTGTTAAATAGAGGGACTGGTAAACGGTAGTGATCCAGGGGTCCCCATTAAAAAAAGTTTGCTATGAGGTCCAGCCTTCTCCAGTTATGCCTTTATTCTCCTTTATAGATGTGTATACTTCCTGAATAGTGCACATGCGGAAAGGCAGGATCATCTGTACAGGAGCCACCAACCTAATGAAGCTTCACACTGCTACAGTACGTATACTGTGATGTTCCATTCATAAAGGACTATAGAAATGGCTGCTTACCAAACTGTGTGTATGTATTTAGGGGGTAGAAGCATCTATAAAAGAGCTGACCACCCACCTACCAGGACAAAATGGACACCAGAAGTATTTCTGCTCTATTAGAAAGGTAAAAAATAGAGGTGAAGTAGCAATAATTTTTAATAAAAGTCATTTAATTCAAGCATCATTAAAAAAGGCAAATACAAAAGAAAAATGGTGAACAATTTCTTTAATAGGTGTCATTGTCATTGGTTTTAATGTTAAGGTTGATAGGTGTACTTATTTATGATGAAACCAACTTACTATATGTGTTCAGGCACAGGATATTCACCTGATAGGGGTAAAGAAAAAATATGTTTTTATTCCAGTTATTAAAAATGTACTTTATTTATTCAGAGATCAGAGATGTTAACTAGAAGTGATCCATTAAAGCAGAAAACTATTTGACAGAGAGGGAATAGCTTATATTTCTGTATTCAGCTCTTGACTTTAATAAGGCATATTTGCCACTTTGTACATTTTGCATCTCTTGTGACTTTTCTCATTAACTAGATGCATCAAAAGCAAGTTGAGAAGCTTGAAAACTTTTTCTCCTGAAGGATGTTATCCACACAAAAGCTTTGAAGTGTGTCTACAGAAAGAAAAATGTTCTCTTAGCTAATCTCACCCTTTATGTAGCACATAAACTTGTGACAAAAAATTGGACAACATACAGACAAGTAGCAAATCTGAATCATTTACTCTTTGCAATTTTTTTCTCTCTTTTAAAACAATATATCGCAATGATCTTGTATAATCCAGGACAATTCAGCATAACTTGCCTATAAAAAGTTATCTCATTCCGATATATTTCTCAATGAAATACACAGTGGAGTCAGCATATTATGACCACTTCCTACTTTTAGTGATGGCAGCACATAGCTCATGAAGGAAGTCATATGTGATGAGCTGGCTTGGTGGGTATATGAGGTGTGTGATAGGCTGACTGCACACATATCCTTAGTTGCTGTCATGGGTGAAAGGGCAATTTATCAGAGTTGCAAAAAGGATGATTAATGGCTTTCAGGTAAAAGTGTCAAAAAGTTATTCTCATATAAATTGACATGTCAGATTTCAAAAATGGGGTTCTATCAGGAAGGTTAAAACTTGCTGCGGCAGTGAGGGGTTAAAATTTAGCAGTTTGTTAACTGTTCTGTTGCTCCTGTTGTGAAAGTGTATTTGTTTGTGGACACTTGCGAATAAGTGCTGTGAACACTACATAGCACTATGGGCCACATGTATGAAAACTGTCTTGGCCTAAAACTCACTTAATTGCCCATAGCAACCAATCTGAGCGTCCCTCTAATTTTTCCAGAGCACAATATGAAATGAAATTCAAGCTCTGATTGGTTGCGCGTGGTAACAAAGTGAGTTTTAGGCCAAGACAGTTTTCATACATGTGGCCCTGTATGCCCTGTATGAGAGGTGAAAGATTGAATCGGAAACCAGCGGACCAGCAACATTGAAACAGCTCTCAACAAATGGAAGCAATGGGCTACTAGGTGTCTGTCTAAAACAATAATTCAGTGAAGCTTACTGCGTATTACTGTCATATTATTGTCGTATTACTACAACACGGAACTCTGAGGCATCACCAATAATAGTTGTTCACTTCCGAATGGTAACGTATGTGAGTGGCATGTGACCAGTCAATGGCTGCAGCGGTGACATGCCTGTTCAAAAGAAGAACAATGTAAACAGAAGATCGGAGAAACCATAAGCTGGGGAGCAGAGCAAGGTGAGTATAGATTTTTATAAAGGTATCAACACAACAGGAATAATCTAAAAAAAAATATTTTGTGTAAAATGTGAAGAGTATAAAAAATAAACAAGAACTGCAGAAAAATTCTTTTTTTATAGTTACATCACAGAAACGAATTACACAGAAATAAAATTTTGAAGAAAAGGGAAAAAAAAAAAATTTTTTTCCCACATAAAACAATGCCTCATACAGCTGTGTCAATAACAAAAAAAAATTATGATTTCTGAAACACAAAGATGCTATTAGGTGATGTTCACACTGGGTTTTTGAATGCGTCTTTGGATATGTTTTCAATGTGAAAAAACGTATTCAGAAGCGCTGTGTAAAAGGCATCCAACATGCACCCAAGGTGTGCTGTGTGTTTGGATGTGTGTTGGATGCAGTAGGATCGCACACTGTAGTTTTGAATATAGCATCTGCTGCGTAACACGGATAAAGAATTGTTGTAAACAAAAAGAAAAAAGAGAAAACGCTCACCAGTGATTCCCTTCAAGCTGGCTGTCCGCACCCTCCTGATTGATTGCAGTGCTCTGGGAAGTAGCCGTCGGCTGTAACGGCTTGCGGCAGAATGCAAATGTTTGTAAAGATCTTCTGGCACTTGCACAGCGAGGAATCCAAAAGTATTATACTAAAACGCACATTTTATTGGAAAAACTTAAAAAACATGGTTTAAAATCAACCGCATATCAACGCGTTTCGAGCCTATATGTCTTGGCTCTTAATCCTGACATTCAAATAGTGAAAATGAACTTACTTATATACAGATCCCCTGAGACCATCAGGAATTGCACCTGAAACTTAACCCTATGTTTACCATCATATTGCAACAATGTTCAAACAGCTTACATGACATGAGTTACGCAACTATATGCAGAAGATATATACATATACAACAAAGAAAAAGTTCATTCTATCACTAAGCATAATGCTAATATATGTACAAAAGATCCGTTTTATAATTTAAACCCTTGGGGTATCGAGTGTCCAGCATGAGAATCTAAAAGGCTTCTCTACTGGTAAGACACTTCTTTCTGTCCCCTCCTCTCCGTGGCTTCTTTACCATTTCGATAGCCCTAACTCTGAGCGATTCCAGACTGCCCTGATGTGTCTCCCTAAAGTGGTTAGAGGCTCCTGATGTTTTACGCAAGCTCTCGTGTGTTATATTATATATATGCTCACGTATTCTTGTATGTAAACTCCTCGTGGTGCAACCTATATATTGTAATTTACAGGATTCACACCATATCATATAGACTATATAAGTACTGTGGCAATTCATGAATTGAGAAATTTTAAACGTTTTATGGGTAACAAACGAAGAAAATGTATCAACCTTCACCATATACTTGTACAGACCGCACCTGCTGGTGCCACATTTGTACGATCCCTTTAAGTCCAACCATCTGTTGTTACTTGTTACAGTTGTGCTGGTGAGCATACTCGGGGAAACAATGTTTCCAATCGTCTGGGGTCTGGTTGATACAAACTTGCAACCATTCGCAAGGATGGATCATATGGTGGGATCAGGTGGTGAGAATGGGTAAGGTAAATTCTTTATTATATCAGAGATATCTTTAAACTGTCTACTGTATTGTGTTGAAAAAACTAAGGAGGAAGTTTTATCCCCAGTTACTTTTGATTTACATATGAGCCCATCTCGTTCCATAGATTTTGTTTTATTTATGGCCCTACGTATTATCCACTTTTTGTAACCTCTATGCTGTAACCTATTGGTAAGCAATATTTTTTCATTTTCAAAAGAAACCTCATCACTACAATTCCTGGCTCTGATGAATTCCCCCATAGGGAGATTGTGTATAACATGCTGCGGATGGCAGCTAGTAGCTTCCAGAATACTGTTACCCGAAATGGGTTTTCTATGGGTTTGTGTTTTAATTTCCCCAGTGGCAGGATCCCCTGTCAATTTCAAATCCAAAAAAGACCATCTCTTTATCATCACTAATCTATGTGAAGGACAAATTTTCTTGATTACCATTGATGTAATCCACAAATTTGGGAATATCTATAGACGATCCCTGCCAGACCAGCAGGGTATCGTCTATATAACGCCCATACCAAAATATGTCTGCAGCAAAAATATTATCCACTGAATATATGTACCTTTCCTCCCACCACGTGACGAAAATATTCGCCAGTGATGGCGAAAAACAAGAGCCCATAGGGCAACCTTGTATCTGCAGGTAATGCTCCCCATTGAAGCTAAAATAATTGTGACCCAAAAGAAACTCTGTCACCATAACGATATATTGTTTCAAATCTTCCCCATATTTGGTATGTTTATTTAATTGCTGAATGAGCGCAGTTAAGGCCAAAGACAAAGGAATTGACGTGTAAAGGGAAATAATATCACATGAGACCCATTTGTAATTTGGTTTCCAGACAAGTTGGCTCATGTGTCTTAATACTTCCCTAGAATCCCTAAGGTAACTAGGGGAACGTGTAACAATCGGTTGTAAATGCCTGTCCAACCATACATTTAAATGTTTATAAATGGATCCAATTCCCGATATAATTGGACGTAGTGGGGGAGGGAAAATTCCTTTATGCACCTTAGGTAAGGCATGGAGAATGGGAATTTTCGGAAATTTCACCATCATACTCTCTTTTTGTTTATCATCCAATACTTGCAATCTAAAATCCCTCCTCCAAAATCTTTTCTACCTTTCTGTTAAAAACTTCAGTAGGGTTACTGGCCAGTTTCCTATAAACTTCCCGATCTGATAGCATATTATTTACTTCCCTAAGGTACAGATCTTTGTCCATCACGGGTGGTTTGGTACCCCCCTTGTCCGAGGCTCGTACAATGAATAGGAATTATTTTGAATCTTTTAGGGCCCTAAATTCTTTTCATTTGGGTTTTTTATTTCCCTTTTTGACCTGATTATTAAGATATTTTATTTATTGCTCGACCAAAAACTTGAAATCATCAATACTGGACACTCTGGAATTTATCGGGTAATAATCAGAATTTTTGATGTACTGTAAATTGACATCATGAGAGTCAATGAGTGCTGTACCCAATATATCGTTTACAAAATCCTCCAAAAATTGTATTGGAGGGCTGTTAAGCAAAATTCAGACTTTTAAAGGGTAAATCTATGTGCTCATCTACGGCAGATTCAACATCACATCTATCTTGAAAAAAAATGCTTTTTCACCCGTTAAGAGCCTAATAAAACGGTTGACATCTTTAATGGTGTTATATAGGTTAAAAGATCTTAATAATCAGGTCAACAAGGGAAATAAAAACCTAAATGAAAAAGAATTTAGGGCTCTAAAAGATTTAAAAAATAATTCCTATATTATTGTACGAGCCTCGGACAAGGGGGGTACCATCACTGTGATGGACAAAGATCTGTACCTTAGGGAAGTAAATAATATGCTATCAGATCGGGAAGTTTATAGGAAACTGGCCAGTATCCCTACTTAAGTTTTTAACAGAAAGGTAGAAAAGATCTTGGAGGGAGGGATATAAAATTGCAAGTATTGGATGATAAACAAAAAGAGAGTATGATGGTGAAATTTCCGAAAATTCCCATTCTCCATGCCTTACCTAAGGTGCATAAAGGAATTTTCGCACCCCCACTACGTCCGATTATATCGGGAATTGGATCCATTTATCAACTTTTTAAAAGGATGGTTGGACAGGCATATACAGCCGATTGGGTTCCCGGGTTTCCCCTTAGTTACCCTTAGGGTTGGACAGGCATTTAACAACCGATTGTTACACTTTCCCTATTTACCTTAGGGATTCTAGGGAAGTATTAAGACACATGAGCCAACTTGTCTGGAAACCAAATTACAAATGGGTCTCATGTGATATCATTTCCCTTTACACGTCAATTCCTTTGTCTTTGGCCTTAACTGCGCTCATTCAGCAATTAAATAAACATACCAAATATGGGGAAGATTTGAAACAATATATCATTATGGTGACAGAGTTTCTTGTGGGTCACAATTATTTTAGTTTCAATGGGGAGCATTACCTGCAGATACAAGGTTTGCCCTTTTGGGCTCTTGTTTTTCGCCATCACTGGCGAATATTTTCGTCACGTGGTGGGAAGGGAAAGGTACATTATTCAGTGGATAACATTTTTGCTGCAGACATATTTTGGTTTGGGCGTTATATAGACGATACCCTGCTGGTCTGGCAGGGATCGTCTATAGATATTCCCAAATTTGTGGATTACATCAATGGTAATCAAGAAAATTTGTCCTTCACATATATTAGTGATGATAAAGAGATGGTCTTTTTGGATTTGAAATTGATAGGGGATCCTGCCACTGGGGAAATTAAAACACAAACCCATAGAAAACCCATTTCGGGTAACAGTATTATGGAAGCTACTAGCTGCCATCCGCAGCATGTTATACACAATCTCCCTATGGGGGAATTCATCAGAGCCAGGAGGAATTGTAGTGATGAGGTTTCTTTTGAAAATGAAAAAACATTGCTTACCAATAGGTTACAGCATAGAGGTTACAAAAAGTGGATGATACGTAGGGCCATAAATAAAACAAAATCTATGGAACGAGATGGGCTCATATGTAAATCAAAAGTAACTGGGGATAAAACTTCCTCCTTAGTTTTTTCAACACAATACAGTAGACAGTTTAAAGATATCTCTGATATAATAAAGAAATACTTACCCATTCTCACCACTGATCCCACCATACGATCCATCCTTGCGAATGGTTGCAAGTTTGTATCAACCAGACCCCAGACGATTGGAAACATTGTTTCCCCGAGTATGCTCACCAGCACAACTGTAACAAAAAAAACAACGTTGGTTGGACTTAAAGGGATCGTACAAATGTGGCACCGCAGTGGGTGTGGTCTGTGCAAGTACTGTATATGGGGAAGGGGATACATTTTCTTCGTTTGTTTTCCCATAAAAAGTTTAAAATTTCTCAATTCATGAATTTCCACAGTATTACATAGTCTATATGATATGGTGTGAATCCTGTAAATTACAAATATAGGTTGCACCACGAGGAGTTTTTCATACAAGAATACGTGAGCAATATATATGATATAACACACGAGAGCTTGCGTAAAACATCAGGAGCCTCTAACCACTTTAGGGAGACACATCAGGGCAGTCTGGAATCGCTCAGAGTTAGGGCTATCGAAATGGTAAAGAAGCCACGGAGAGGAGGGGACAGAAAGAAGTTTTCTTTACCAGTAGAAAGCCTTTTAGATTCTCATGCTGGACACTCGATACCCAAGGGTTTAAAAAACAAAACGGATCTTTTGTACATATATTAGCATTATGCTTTTGTGATTTGAATGAACTTTTTCTTTGTTTGATATGTATATATCTTCTGCATATAGTTGCGTAACTCATGTCATGTAAGCTGTTTGAACATTGTTGCAATATGATGGTAAACATAGGGTTAAGTTTCAGGTGCAATTCCTGATGGTCTCAGGGGATCTGTATATAAGTAAGTTCATTTTCACTATTTGAATGTCAGGATTAAGAGCCAAGACATATAGGCTCGAAACGCGTTGATATGCGGTTGATTTTAAACCATGTTTTTTAAGTTTTTCCAATAAAATGTGCGTTTTACTATAATACTTTTGGATTCCTCTCTGCGCAAGTGGCGGAAGATCTTTACAAACATTTACGGATCAAGAATTGACATGCCAATTCTTTGAACGGATCTAAAAGATACATGTTAAAACGCGTTGGCAATCAGACGCCTGAACGCCGATGTGTATTTTACTTTGAAAGCAATGTAAATCACACTGCACATGTTAGATGCGTGTTTGGGTCAGTTTTGGGTCTGAAACATGGATCCAAACATGCATTTAAGAAACACTGTGTGAACATACCCTTAATGCTTTTCCAGACCTGCTCATTAAAGGGATCATAATGAGAGCTCTAGTAAACTATTGAAAAGTCCTAATTATGCCCGCCAATGTGCATGAAACCCTAATCCTGATAGAATTCCACTAGCCAGGTTGTGCTATGCATAACAACAGACATTAGACAATCATAAGCACAAATATAATACTTTTTAAGATTTTTCTATGATGAAAAGAATTTGAGCTTACTTTTTTTTTTTTGCCCTGTCACAAAATCTAATAAATGAAAAAGAAACAAACAAATCATGTAGAAATGCAGCATGCTTTTTTCAGGCAGCTTGTGGTCTTTTGCTTCCTCCTTCACTGTAGATTTCCTTTTTTTCTGCACCAAAAAGTGTGCATGGGTGTTGCATTTTTTTAGTTGTTTCTACAGCTTTTTTCCCACTTTAAGAATCATGTGATGTATAAAATAATTTGTGATGGGGAAATGCATCCAAAACACATGTTCTCACACCCTTTTTTTTGCAAGAAAGGTTCAAAAACTGCATTGAAAAACACATTAAGCCTAAAAAAAAAAACCACATAGGGAAACACGTATGTATGTGCCTGTGCCATTTTTTTGGGCATATCTTGTGTCGTAGCACTATTCTATAGATGTATGAACAGTTGTACATCCAAACTTGGCACAGCCTGCATTAGACACATTTTTGAATGTCCCAAGAATGCGGCAAATTTGGTGTGAAACTGTCAAAGAAGGTTTGGTCCATAACACTCTATGTACAAATATGTTTGGTACATAACACTTTCATTCATACTGACGTATCATACTGTACACTCCTCTCTATCTATTTAGAACCGGTGTAGGCATCAAGTTACATAGATGTCGCCCATAGTTTTTTTTTTTATGCTTACATACAAAATGTATGTGTTATGTAAGTTTGTTTGTACAGCAATTTTCTTTACTTTTGGTGTGTTATTTGGGTCACATGATTTTTTCTTAATGTAGCAAGCTCTGCATAAATAAAAATTCTAGCTAATCCAGAAACTTCTGCAAAAAGAAGAGTTACCCATCTGCAGACATCTGTTTTATGGTTTTTGCCCCTCATAAGTGCAGTGCAGGATTCTAGAGGGAAGATTATTTGCATCTATCCTTTATCCATTTTGTTGTGCCTCTATCTCAAATGCCAGTTTAGTGAAATCCACAAGTCGAAACAATTCCCCCGTACAGAAAATATAGGATAGGGGAAAAAAAGTCAGAAAAAACATATATTAAAAATGTTTGTATAACAAATAAACTTCATAGTGCTTTTTACAAATAAATTAAAATAAACCCTTTTTTATAAGACCCGTGATTATTTGACAAGTAACAAAAAAAATTTTTTAATTCATAAATGTCTATCACAATGGACTTTGTGCAATGCTATATCAAATTAAAGTCCATTCCTTACATCATCAATTTTCAACATAAACAGGAAAAGTTTATTGTCACTATTAGGTAAGGCAATTTGGGTAAAAAAAACTTTGCATTTCCCCTTTTCCTTTTACTAATTGTTTGCAAAAAAAAAAGACCCATTAAAAATTTTTTTTCTTTTTTGGATGTTGGGTGTTTTCTCTTCGGCTATTTAACATTCTTGGCTTGATTTCCGTCACATAGGGATATTTTTGCAGGTGGCTGCAGTAACTCATCATGTTTCTCAGAACTCCCAAGTGTGATCTCTTTTTTTGTAAAAACGTGTGTGATCAAAAAGCGTACATGCCCAATGGCTTTTTTATTTTTGTTTTTCTTAAGTTCGAGAGTCAACAGGTACCAAAAAAAAAGACTGAAAATTGAAAAAAAAAAATTTTAAATGTCGGGCCCAAAAGAAAAGCATTAATTAATATATTTTTTTTTTATATATATAATATATATAATATATATATATTATATATATTTCTTTTTTTTTTAAATTGAAAAAGTCTTTTTTTTTGTGTATTATTATGTTGTAATATATAATATATATTATATAATATTATATTTTAAATAATTATTTTTAAAAAAAATATTATATAAAATTTTAAATATAATGTATAGCAAATTTGAAATTTTAAACATAACTTGTACTAAATACCACATAAAATAAATGATTTTTGATAGTTTCATAACAATCCAATTAAAATCTATATCTGATCCACCTGTAAAGGTCAAAATACAAATAGAGTACATGCTTAGTGACACATATAGAAAAAGAGTTGGAGGGTTTAAAACCAAAATTAAAGTCCCTGTGTATATCTTTCCGGGGTCAGTATTTCTCCAAAATTTTTAAAAGCTCCAATCCCGGAAAAATGAGGGTAGTTTACCCACTCATCTGTTACCCTATTAAGTGCTTCATTGGTGGATAATGCTCCTAGGGTACTGTAATTTTATCTTTTCCACTAAGATGGCAAATTGTTTCTAACAAATGGAATTCCCTTTTGAATTTCAGGAAAAACTCGGTTCTGAAAGAAGTCGGTTTGGGGGGACTTCGGGTGAACGAAGTGTGTTTTGATTGATAAAATGGTGCGAGCACATGGTGTACATGGGGGAAAGCACTCTGGGGAGAAGGCATAGCCTGATGACATGGCAGAGATGAAGCCAATCAGAACCCGGGGGGATTTTGTGACTCACCGCACTATATAAGTCCGGTTGCGAGCTGGACTCATACCCCTTTACTGTATGACAGGGAAGGGGCTGCCGCGGCTGATTGTTACGAAGAATGATTTTTATCAGCTTTTTTGTGGGGTCTCAGTTGTCTCAAGACTGTTCTCTTAAAGTTCTTTTTCTGATTTTTTTTGGTATTGGTCTGAAAAACCAGTGTGGTCCACTGCGCTGTATACATTTAATCCTATCTGCTCAAGCACATTAAATTTTAAGGGGGGTCTAAGCCAGTTCCTTTGTATTCATTTAAAGAAACAGCGTTTTTACAATAAAATACACTTCATTTTGGCTGCCAAATTTTTTTGCGCAATTTTTTCATCAAAGGGTTTTAAAAAGCTTTTTTTTTCAGTGTGGTGATCCCCAAAAACCGTCATTTTCAACGCCCAAAATTATACATTTTTCCCGTAGCATAATTCACAAGGAAGGGTTTAAATTAAAATTTTATTCTTGTTTGTAGCGAAAAAACAGCCTTGTAACCGCTACAAAGCTATAGTTTTTGGGGGTCAATTCTTTTGGCGCAATTACTCCCGGGGTTTTGTAAAGGGGTTTTTTTTCAGCTGTGGTGATCCCCAAAAAACCCTCATTTTCACCGCCAAAAATATACTTTTTCCTGTAGCCCAATTTACAAGCAAAAATTTCAATTTTTCTCTTGTTTGGGGGGC
>JAODAL010010730.1:0-103562 GCA_025379985.1 Phyllomedusa bahiana | reverse complement strand
AGCTTTGGGCCCGCGGGAAAACCCCCCTTAACAGAGCTTTGAATCGACCCAAAGGGGTTATAAGTTTTGCCGAATTTGGGTTTTGAAAGAAAAAAAGTATGTAGCTTAAATATAAAATTAACCCTGAATGCGTTTTTTTACCTAACTTAAAAAAAACAAATTAACACACGTGTTGTTGGTTTAAAGTCCAAAAAATATTAACCACTAACAATGTCTTTGTCGTCAGCGGGGTTAATTAAAATATTCTCAAAAAAAAAAAAAATGTGCATATTGTCAAAACGGGCTTTCAGAAACCAAGATCTTCTGTCTTAAACAGGTTATGGCTACTTTTTAAAAACCATTTTTCTCCCCAGATCGTCTGTCTTTAACTATAGCATATAGTGAGAGTTGAAAAAAAAAAAAAAAAGATTTTTCACAAAAATATAAATGTTTTAAGACAAGACGGGTTTACAAAAATTATTATAATAAATTTTAAATGTGCCCCAAAAAAGAAAAATAGAACGATAGGGAATGAAATCTCACCTTAACTTCATTAAACCACGAATGAGGGAAAAAACATGGATGCAAAAACAGGCTTTTTCCCAGGGGGGGGGGTCGTAGGTGAAAAAAGATGCAAAGTCACTAAAAAACAAAATCTAAATTCAATCAAATGTACGATAAGAAAGAATATATAATAGTAAATTTATAAACTGTGACACTGTCACGTTATTTATGGTATGTACTGCGGTATGTGTAAGTTTATATAATAAAAGTATCTAAATTTAAGACCCGCATTTCAGAACATTTTATAATTTTAAATGGCAGGCAACATTTTTCGGGTAGACGACATTTTGTCGAAATAATGAAAGGGATATAGGGAGTCTCATTTTTTTTTGGTTAGGAAAGTGGAGCACAAACGGGGGGTTGGGATTGGTTGAAAAAAAAGTTCGTAGGGAGGAAATTCTGGTTACTCCAACTTAACCCGTTTTCCGAGGGGTTTTAAATTATCGCAATGATTTTTGGCATACATATTTTTGAGTCCAAAAAAATATATTGTACGAAGGAATTTTTTGATATCCCAGCCGTAAAACGTTATATATTAAAGCTAATGTAAGCTTATCCTGTGCAATCGGTTGTTGTTTTTTTTTTTAAATTTTAGTGTGAAAACCCCTCCTATTTTTATGAATGAATTTCAGTAGTAAAGGGAAATGACATGATTGTGATGTGGAAGTTTTTCCCTATATAAATGAGCCTTTAATAAAACTGAATGCCCCTGAAAAAGGGTTTTAGTACTAGCCAGAAAAGCGTGCCTTTCCTTGCCGATTATATTTTATCCTTATGCCGAAGATTGAAAATAAAGAACGGGGTTTTATACCTTTCAAAATAAGTGCTTTTTTGCAAGTTTAATACTTAAAATATAGCGGCTTTGGTTCGCTTTTAAACCCGTTTTTTTTCCGATCGTTGTTTATAAATATTAACTTAAAAGGCTTTGGAATTGGCAGTTTTCTTTAAGGGAAATTAGATCTGTCTAAAATATTTTTATTAACGTATGGGCGGCTTGGTTTCCTTCTCTGGGGGCGTTATCAGGAAATTCAAACTTCTGTCTATAATAATCTGTATAGAACTTATGACGGGTTCGTTTCCTACTACCGGGTTGCTTATTTGATTCTCATTTTTTTTTCCATAGGAGCCAGCTTGCTACCTGAAATATGATACTGAAAGGGAAAAAAAACCCCTTTCCCGTCAGTATCTTTACAGGCAAAAAGCAGGGGCATTAATTGGTAGCGTTTAAAGGTATCCCCATAGATAGGGCATACAGGGTACCAGAGCACCCGCTAGAGGCACACCTAAACGCTTAAAAAGGTCTCCTAAGGGGGGCGCAAACCCACCAAAAGATTTCTCACTGGGGAATGCCGGGGAAAAAACAGTTTAAGTAAAGACTAAAATTTTGGGTTTAATTCCCTATTTCGTGGGGTTGATCAGGCCCCAAGTGATTGGGCACCGGGAATTTGCGTCGTTGGTTTAAAGGCGTCGCCCCCCTCCCCCGCAACCCCCCGGTTCGAATCCGAAAAAAAGGACACTGTCAGGTTGTTTAAAAATCAGGTTGTGGATTTCTATCTTTTTTCCCACCTCTTACCCAAATTAAATACCTCCCCCAAATTTTTATTTTTTTGTTTCCCCGGCCCCGGGAGCCCGAGAAAACAGGGCCCGCCCCTTTCCTTTTTTGGCCCTTTGGAAATTGAAGTTTAATCTCGAAAAATTTTAAAACCCAAATTTAAAACTTTTTAATCACAGGGGATATTTTTCACCACTTTTTTTGGGTTAAATTTTGGTGGTGGGAAGAGACAAGTTAAATTTTTGGCATGTACGTATAAAAGCATTAGTGATATGATTCATTCCGAAGTCTCCTCTGTTTTCATCTGGGGGGGAGGAGGAAGTCATTGACTTTTTTGGGTTTAGCAGCCCACTGCACCCGTCTAAAGGGAAAAGTGTGGGGGAGGGGTTTTTGGGTTTCTTCGTTAAGGATTTTTTAGCAGAAAAAGCGGGTTTAACAAATATCGGGATGACCCTTAATAAGAATGTAATGTTTGAAAAACAGTTTTTATTTTTTTTCCCTTAAAATTTTTCCAATTTGAAAACCCCATTTTTGTATGGGTTTTATTTTGTTTTAGGGTTATTGATAGTGTATTTTATATTTAGATATTTTTTTAATAGTTATTAAAAAAAAAGTTATTTTTTATCTTTTTTCCTGGTTTTTTACATTTTGTGGGTTTGGGATAAAAAAATATACAAAAAAAAATTTCCCTTTAAAAAAAAATTCCCCAAAAATCCCATTGATGCATTTTTTTTTAAAAGATAGAAAAAAAAGGAGTTTCCCCGTACCTCAAAAGATTGACTCAGCAAAAAGGGGTTTTGGGAACACTTTCAAAAGGTTTGTTGTGTGGTAATGCAGAGATTTGTTTGCAAAAAAACGGGGAATAAACCCCGGCGCCCAAAACCCGTTTGAATTATAGAGCTAGAAAGATGGCGGGGGTATTTAAATTTCTATTTTTTTAGGGTTTTCAAGATGGTTTTTCTCGATAAAAGCAAGGCGGGAAAGCGTTGATTGTTTGGGCCCGGTAAATAAATAATTAAAATAAAAAGAATTTTTTAAAAAATGAAAGGTTTAATACAAAAATAAAAAAAATTTAAAATAATTTCCCTTGAAAGTTACGGGAGGTTACGGGAGGGAATAGTTCATGCACAGTGAAAGGGGGAGCCCCTTTTTAAAATCATGTACCCCCATCTCACCAAGGGCCACAGAAGGGGGGGGCTAGGCACCAGCAGGGCCCCAGAAGAAGTTGCTTAGCTGTTTCAAACCCAGGTTTTTATACTAGAAGCTTAAACACCTAACTGTCAGAATGACCAAACATTGACCCGCCCTTTTAACCCCTTTTGGGAAACCCGGTTTTTTTTTTTTTTGGTGAAAACGTTGTTTTTCCCCCCCGGGGAAAAGCCATAACTTTTTTATTTTTTCCCCAAAAAAAGAAAAAAAAATGAGGGCTTTTTTTTTGGGGAAACGGGTTTGTTATTTTAAGGGTTTGTTTTTACTTTTACTAAGGTATACTGGGAAAACCCGAAAAAAAATTCCAAATGGGGGCAAATTGTGAAAAAAAAAAAGTATTTTCACCATGTTTCTGGGGGGTTTTGCTTTTATGGGTTCAATCTTCGGTAAATTAATGGGTTTTTGATTCTACAGGTTTTACGCACCCCGGAAATACCAAAATGTGGGTTGTGTTATGTTTTGGTCCGTAAAAAATTCCAAAAATTTTCTACTTTAAAATTTGGGCCCGTGGCGCATTTTGTGGCCCAAAAACTTTTTTGTTAAAACCTACGGATGTCAGTGGGGGGCATTTTTTGCGGGCTGAAGTGGTACTTTTTATCGCTCAGTTTGGAATGCTGCAATTTTTTTGATCATTTTTATTCCATTTTTTGAGTGAATAAAATGCCAAAAAACGAAAATTTTGACGTTTGGGAATTTTTTTTTTTACGGTATTCAGCGTAGGGGATAAATGATGTTATTTTTTATAGATGGATTTTTTTGGGGACGCGGCGATCCCAAAATATGTGTAACTTTTTATTATTTAATGTTTTATTTGTAAAATGGGGAAGGCGGGTGATTTAAACTTTTATACTTTTTTTTTTGCACTTTTTAAAAATTTATTTATTTATTTTTTTTTACTGTAAAAATTTGTCCCCCCATGGTGCTTGACCCTAGGGGGGCGTTTTTTTATTTTGCTAATGCATTGGCTGGGTGTCAAAGATGGCGGTTTCCCCATTCCCGTCTATGGGCCCGGAGGGGGGCAAAAACCGGGAAAAGTAAGTGACGGAGCCTTCCCAAAAGGTCCCCCCTGCGTGTCGGTTTTCGGATGGCGAGCTATGACGGTGATGCCGATGACCTGACGATCGGTGCGCGCCCCCAGCGGCTGTTCTACAGGTGTTTTGGGCGATCGCCCCTAAACCCCCCGGTTGTGCGGGGGGGGCGCGGAGCGACCCCCCCCGCAAAGCCACCCTTAGCGGCCCTGGGAGTACTCATTTCCAGGGCCCGTAAAAGGGGGGTTAAGGGGTAGGTTTTAAGCTTATGGTCAGCTTTTTTCAAGAGGACTTCGAATTATCTGTGGTTTTCCCAAAACATGGGAGGGGCCCTTTAAGAAGGGTTTTAAAAAAGAAGGTTAATATCGCTTGAGCGGCACGTGGGGGTTGCAGCTTTGAACACTTTTTAGTGAAAGAGGGGTTTTACGAAAGGTCAACGGGTTAAACCCGTTTTTGTCTAAAATTTGGAAAATTTTGGTTTTTAAAGGTGCCCTCACACTGAGATATAGTAAGCCTTTTTGGCTTATAAATATTCTGTTTTCTTTTCATTTAAAAGAAAATTTAAGCATAAATCTCTATATCACATCTTTTTAAACATTAACCCTTATCACTTCCTTTCCTATTACAATGGCGTCCTTTTATTTAAACCTTTTTTTCCCGGGGGCTCATTTGGGAAGCAATAAGTCTCGGGCCCCCGACCCAAATTGGGGAAAGGCCCTCTAGCCCACTGGGCCCCAAATTTTGCCTTTAGTCATATGCCCCTGGGGAAATGCCCCAAATAAAATTAGGCGAAAAATTTTAATGTGTCTGGGGTTTTAAAATTTAAAATAAAAATAAAACCAAAGACGATACCGAAAGCAGGGCCCAATTTAACAAAATAAATGATGTGCCACTAAAGTATTATAACAAACGGCATTTAAGGCAGAACAAGACCCAGATTTTAGAAGGGTAAGTTTAACTTCCACAAAAAAAAAAATTTAAAAAGACAAAAATAAATTGATAGTAGAAATGGGCCCATAATGGGCATATTATATGTCACAGCTGAAATCCAGCTGTTCATTGAGGCCAGATAGTGTTTGTGTACCTAATATAAAAACCTAAAAACTCTTCCCCTGCATTGTTTTTGTTTTTTATCCCCCGATGAATCGGGGTTTTAAAACTCTATAAATTTCCCAAATCTCTTGAGGGCATTCGTTTTGCC
This sequence comes from Phyllomedusa bahiana, assembly GCA_025379985.1. NCBI lineage: Eukaryota > Metazoa > Chordata > Amphibia > Anura > Hylidae > Phyllomedusa > Phyllomedusa bahiana. The sequence continues at coordinate 98,029 of JAODAL010010730.1, read as the reverse complement.
GCAGGTTGTTTCCAAATATGACGGGACAAAAAGCGGGGTCCGTTTGGGGAGGGTTTTTTCACCAAGATGTTGGGAAAAACCCTTTTCCTCCCGTATTTGGGCGGTTGGTTTTCTCTAAAATTTTTTTGGGGCCCCCCCCCGAAAACCCCCCAAAACCCAACCCCCCCCCCCATTAAATTAGTCCCCAAATGTGTTTTTTTTACTTTAAAAGTAAAATGCCTTTTTTTAAAAATTTTTCCATATCATCTCTCATCCTGAAAAAGGTGAGGGTTTTTGTTCTTTAAAAAAAGCAAGCCACCCCAAAAAAGCCCCATTTGAAAAGCCTTTCGTTTTGGAGCCCTTTTCCGATTGTAAAACTGGAAAAATAAATGTGGTTTAAAAGGGTCCCCAAGGCTCAAAATTTTCCTTTATGTAAAAGGGTGGAAAAATCCCCTTTCTTAGCCCTTAATATCGGGGTTCCTTTGAGGATTTTCCCAGTGGCGCTGAAAATTTGTCTCACTGAACTTGCCGCCATTGTCAAATTTTTAACAATGTGCAGTAATGACTGACCCCGTTTTGGTTTTTTTTCTTTTTTTAGGGATAAAGGATGAAAAAGATCCCACCCAAAATGCTTTTCCGAAAACCCTTTTTGCAAAATTTTAGCCGGATTTTTCCCTCTCAAAAAAGGGCCATTCCTGAGGTCACCAGTTGTCAAATTTAAATTCCTCTTTTGGGGAAAACAATTCCTCCCCCAAACAAAAGGTTTTGGGCCTGGGGAACCCCTTTTTTAAGGGGGGTATGGATGGCCACTTTCCCAATGAGCAGTGATTTTTGGGGCCCTTTAGCTTTGGGGGGGAAAAAATAGTGGGGGGACAAGTTCACCGGGATGCTGACTTTCTAATTCCCTACAAAAAAGGGGAAGAGAGGGGAAGAGAGTGGAAGTCAATCTCATAGGTAAAGTTTTAAGGGCCCAAAATTGTTAATGTTTTAAGGGTGTTCAAAACTTTGGGTAAATTCGCCGTTTTTCCATTCCCTAAATGAAAAACACGTTTTAAAATTTTTTCTCTCCCCATGTTTTTTTTTTCCCAAAAATTGGTGGATCGTTTACCCAAAAAAATATGGTTGTCTAAACCAACCCAGGTAAGGTTAGATGGGGAAAGGGGAAACCCCCCCCTACCCCTAGCTTTACCTTTAACTGGTGGGGAAACTTTACCCCTTGAAAAGGGAAATAATTTTTTGGGGAAGTGGTTTTCCCCCAAAGGTCAATCACAAATTTATTGTGATTTTAGAATTGTATTAAACCCCCGGGTACTCAAAAAAAATGTAACTGCATCTATGCACAAGTGTAGGGGATAGAGGGGGGTTTTAAAGGGTTAAATTTTAAAGCTAGCAAGAAAAATATTTTTCTTCAACTGAGATGCCTTCAATCTGTTTAAGCAAATCTGTCGGATCACGTACAAACGATGGCAAAGTTTGTACAAAAGGGGTATAGTTTCCTAAACAAATATATCCCAAAGTTGGGGCCAATGCGCCGATACCTGATACTTTGGGGGCGAACCCCCTTAATTCCCTTTAAAAATTTTTTATATTATTTTTTTGGGGCTATACAAATCTCCAGGAAAAAACCAAGTATTCCAGGGGGTACTTAAATAGAGCTCGGGAAAGCCAATCACAAACTCGTTTCACCTGGGGTTTTTTTTTTTTTATTATTCAAAGAAAAATTTTTTAGGAAGGAATACGCAAAAAGTTTAAATAAGAAAGGGAAAATTTTCAATTTTTTAATTACTTTTAGATTATTAAATTTTTTAAGAGAAAAATGGAAATTTATTTCAAAGGGAAGATTTAAAATTTTTTTTAAGCTTCAGGATCCAATTTAAAATTTTTTCATGAAAAAAAAAAAACAATGGGGCTTATTGAAGGAAAAAAGCAGGGGAAAGGGGGGTAGAGAGCCCAGAAAAAAGAGGGGGGGAAGAGTAGCCCTAGGGAAGTAGGATTGGGGCCCGGCAGATAATTGGGCTGGTGGAGCAGTTGCAAATTTCCCAAAACGGGGGTGGGCGTGAAGTGTGACATTTTCCCCCCCCCTTAAAAAAACCCATCCAGGTAGGTGACTGCCCCAAAAAGAAAAAATTTTGGGGCAAAAAACCCAAAGTTTTTGCCCTCAAAAATTTAATTTCCTTTCCCCAGCTGCTTCACTCAGTAAAGTGCTCCCCTTATGTCCTTCAACAGTGCCTTTTTTTACCTGCAGAGTAATATTGCCCACACACTAAAGTGGTCTGCAACAGTAATAGTGCCCTTTCTAAGACCCCCAATAGGAAATTTTCTCCTTTGAAAGGGCCCCGTTTTTAATTTTTAATAGCTTTTACTTTGAAACAAAAAGTTTTCTGAGGAAAACCAAGCCCGGGAGTTCCGGGCCTTTTTTTTTTAAGGACTTTTTTTAAACGGGTTGATCCAACAATTTTAAACCCCAAACTTTCATTTTTTGGGGAAAAGCAAGGCTTTTTTGGGGCATTTTGCCAAAACCCCTGACTGTTGTGGGGCTTAGGGGCATATGGATGTTACAAAAGGGGTCTCCTACCAAGAACTCCTTTCTAAAAAATCAGACTAGTAGCCCAATGATTTTGGGAGGTAAGCTGGAAGGGGTTGGCCCCCTCCCCCTTTCTTGGGAGAAGAAAAATTTGTTTTCCCAAGTGGGAAAGTGTTTTTTTAAATAATTTTTCAGTAACTAAAGTTGAGATTTTGGGTCAACAGTCAACTGTTTGTACCAAGGGCCAATGTTCCAGCATAGTCACAATGGCAGGAGCTATTACACATACAACCTTGTTCAGTATATCCAAATAATGTCATTCTTTTCACTGTCCAGAGCAGTAATCATTCTTTTGTTTTAAAATTTTAGGGTTAGGGAAAAGAGCTGAAGGCCCCCACGGGCACCCTTTTTGGTGTAGTTATCCCAGTTTCTGTTTTTAGTTTATGTTTGTAAAGGGTAAAAAAAGACAAGTCGCCATCTAGTTCACCTGTTGTGCTAAGGGGGTTTTATCCAGGGAAGGCAAAAACCCCCCTGAGGTAGAAAAGCCAATTGTTTCCCCATTTTTGGGAAAAATTCCCTTTTGACTCCAATTGGCAATAGAAAAAACCCCGGGGTAAATTTCCCCCCCTCCTGAATCCCGTTTTAATTTTCTTGTTATATTTTACGCTCCAGAAATGCATCCAAACCCTTTTTGAACTCGGTTATTGAATTTTCCCATGACCATCCCTCTGGCAGAGAATTCCATAGTCTCATGCTCTTACAGTAAAAGAATCCCTTTCTATGTTTAGTAGAAACTTTCGTTCTCAAGACGTAAAGGGTGCCCCCTTTTTTAATACAGCCCCGGATAAATAAAACTTGGGAGAGATCTCTATATTGCCTTTGATGTATTTAAAAATTTTTTTATTCCCCCGAAGCCTTTTTTTCTTAAACTAAATAAACCCCAAAATTTTGCCTCTTTTTTGTACGGTCCACCCCCCCGTCCCTTTTTTTATTTTGTTGCCCGCCTTTGTACCGTTCAAACTTACAATGTCTTTCCTGTGCCCCCTGGGCCCAAACGTACACAAAATTCCTTGTGTGTTCACATTACTCGCAGGGTAGCAAGTAAAAGGGATTTGGCCCAAACCCGTTAAGTTCAACTAAGACAGCTGTTTGGGGTTTTGCCCCTCGTCAGTGGGTAAACTTACTGGTTTTGGCTGGGTGAGAGGCAAGTGCCTTCGGTGGGGAAAAGTTTCCCCCTTAAAAGGGGAGGAAACCAATAAATTGGTGGTGTGAGGGTTTACTTTCCTTCAACCTCATTTCTGTTTTTATAAGCAATGGCTTATGGGAACTGAGGATAAAAAAATCCCAAAAGAGGCGTGTGGAGCTCTTCAGTCTTTTCCCATAAACCATTGCTTTTTGCAAAACGTCAGTGAGGGCTGAAGGGAAGAAACCCTCACACCGACCAATTTTTTTGGTTCCTTCCTTAAGGGGCTTTTCCCCTTATGATGTTTAGTGATTTTTGTAATTTGAATTCGGGAAAATAGTAATAAGTTCAGCCAAGTCTATAATTAGTTATCCTTGGTGTCCTGCGTTTTGTAATCAGAAATGTAAGACATGGTTATATGATGACAAGTCCTTATTAGAATTTCCTATTGTATCATGGCAGTTGCCTGTGTAATGGTATTGAGACACCGGGTGAATTTTAGATGTAATTGCCTCTTCCTTAAGGAACTTATAAACATGTGGCATTCATGATCTCTTTTTTTTTTTTAGGATTTGGTTACCCAAAAGATTTTGCATGTATCATGACTGACACATCGAACTATTTATATTCCTCTGCCTTCGAGGCTTGGTTTGCATGTAACTGTGGTATTGCGGCCAAAAGTAAATGACCTGTAAAGTAGTATGGTCCTCAAATGAAAGGGGTAGTCAACTCACCGTTTTCAAATAAATTATAACTGCGGGGCAGAAAAAAAATAACCCATCTCGCCCTGATGGATCCCTTTCCCAGCAAATGCGCCCCGGCCACCCCTTGGTCTTCTGGAGTTTTCTGGCTTCTCTCGGTTGGTTCGAATGGTCTGCAGCCTCTGATTTTGTGCAGCAATCAAGTGACGTGGCTTAATGTCGTTGTTCAAATGTCACAAAGTTTATCGCTCCCTTCTGTAGACCACACCCCTACTTTTTGAGGCCAAACCTCTATTTACATTTCAACTTAAAAAAATCATGTGTCTATGACACAATAATGTAAAAAAAAAAACAATACTTTTCTTGCGAAGTAGCCATGTAAGGGCTTTTCATGTGTAGAAGTTTATGTTTTCATTGGTATCACTGCTGGGGTACATAAGATGTTTTTTAATCACCTTTCATTCTGTTTTTTTGTGGAATGGATGAAAAAGGCATTTTTGGCGCGGTGTTTATTTCTTATGGTGTTCACTGTATGGATTAAATAACAAACATTTTATAGATTGATTCGTTATGAAATCATGGCAATAGTTATTTTTGGTACTTTTCTAATAGAGTTTATTTCTATTGAGAAATAGAGATTTGTGTTTGGATTGTCTAATTTATTTGTTTAAGCATTTTTATTTATTTGAATCTTCCTCTTTTTTTTTTTTAAGGATGGCTTGAAGGATGGCAGACTGGTACCTGTAGCTCCATGACAGCTACTATGAAACCACAAGTTCCAGCGTACCACACTAGATATCCATAAAAAAAAATGTATATTTTAAAATTATTACAAATGTAAATAAATACAAAAATAATATTATATATAATATAAAATAATATAATTTAAATATTAAAAAAAACGGTGTAAAAAAATATACAACTTTTCCGGGAAAAGCACTGCCTCATATGGACACGTCATTGACAAAAAAAAAAAAAACTACTAAAAAACGAGGAGGGGAGAACATTAAAGGGTTTTAAACCTTTTGATTCATCTAACCTCATCCGTTTTTTTTGGTTTCTTCTAAATTTGGGGCATGTTTACGGCTCCACTAGACTGCATAAAGCTGGTCTGTAGATATAGCAACCAGTGCTGGCGCCTATCGGAAGATCAACGGGTTTTAATTTACAGAAAACCAGTGTTTGGGCCTTCATGAGAGATTGAAAAGGTCTGAGCTTAGTGCCTGAGGCTGATCACCCATAAAAGGGGGGATATCTAGGAATAGGTAGACATGTTAAGGAACATTTTGAAAAGTGATTTGTTTCTGAAAGATCTAAAAAAAAAAAAAGCAACCCTTAGGAGAAAAACCCCCTTTAAGCTGTCAATTAGTTTTCAGATGCTGCTTTTAACAGCTCCTCACCGATAATCATCATCACTTCTATAATTAAAGGAGCCAAGATGGAACCTCAGCCTCTATTCATAATACGTTTAGGGCGACATGTATGAATGGGGCTGTGCCAGTTTTCTGGTGTGATTCACGTAAAAAAAAAATTTGTTATTGCTCCTGTCTGACATATTTTAAAAGGTGTTACGACAAAAACTGGTGCACGTCCGACATCATCAGTAGTTGTGGATGCGCCAAATCTTCGGGGGCTTGTCGCTCCAGATTGGTAAGGCTAGACATATTTCTGAATGTGGCTCAACAGAATGTGATGAAAAAGTGTCAGACTAATCTATTTCAATTTCACAGTGGCGAGACAGACATATTTTGGAGCAGAAATATGTCTCACAGCGTGACATATTTATAAAGTGCTGTGAAACACTTTCATACTGATGCCAGTTTTCATACATGTCGCCCTTAGGCTCAGTGAACACTGCGTTATTTTGAACTGATGACGGATCTGTTCTGATGGAAGGGAGAATGGATGCGTTAACGTGTTCATTCACTAATGCAGGTGGACGGATGCAACGTGCATTGGCGTAGTGTCCGTTTTTACACCTGTCAAATATACATTTAATTTTAATGGGTGGAAGACGTGGGGCGCTGCGCTTTTCCAAGTTGAAAAAAAGTATATATTAGGGTTGGTTCACAAGGGTTATTGCGGATTTCGATGCGGATTGCACTTTATACGTGGCAAAATTCACACCGCAATTACAGTAATTCATAGCTCTCATAGAGAGCTATGGATTACTCGTTGTCCTCCCGCGCATACAATACGATCGTATTGTATGCGCAGGGGGAGAATTGACATGTCAATTGTTGGCAGCAATTACGCGCCGCTAACAATGTATGTTAATGAGGCCCCCCCGTGCTTTGGAATTACATGCGTGGTTCCAAAGCACACGATGTATTGAGGCGCGTACTTTACACGCCGTAATAAGCCATGTGAACATACCCTTATAGTATTAATTTGTTTTACAATGTATGCAATGGAAAACGGACCCTAGTGTTTGTGCCCATGTTGTAAACATATATGTTTGTATCCGTCATAAATATATAAACATAGCTATCCAATCAAATAGCAAGGAAAACTGGTGACAGCCAATAGGAAAGCTAGTAAAAAAAAAAAACAGATGTCAAACATCTGGTCAAAACCATGCACATTTGTCATACGTTTAACGTATACGTTATAACGTACACGTTTTGACGGACGGTCCAACGCAGTGTGCACTGAACCTAACTTTTTATAATGAGAGCCCATGGGTGACAGATTCCACTACTTTGCATTCATTTAGCATACACAGCCTGGTGTATACATAGAATGGAAGCCAAAAACATGATATATACCGAGCCTTAGGATGCAAACAAGGAATACAAAGAATTGTACATAAAACCGTGCACAGACTATCTAACGCCCCCGTTGCTGTAATGAGCACGACATGGAAATGAGGAAAGTGAAATGTTATGTTGTGACTCTACCATAAGGCCGTCTCTTACAAGATATCTTAGGGTGTTTTATCTGAAATACAATAACCGATTACACACAGCATCTTTGACAAAATAAGCCTTAATAGTTACGAATTAAGAGAATCAAACTGATGTTGTTTTCAAATATTTAGAGACATTAATGGATTATGAATCAACGTGTGAAGAGAAAACATTGCTCACGTTTCCGGTCGGTGAGACATGAAACCAGGGGCGTAGCTAAAGACTCATGGGCCCGGGTGCAAAACTTCAGCTTGGGCCTCCTATCTCCAGACACCGTCTGTTGTCCAATACTTTTCAACCACAGGTTCTATACTTGACGTGTCGGATGTCTGCGGTGTAGAGCACTGCAGAAAATTATTTCTATTAAAAGGAATTGTCCAATAGACAAAAATTCATTTTCAGCTATAAAGTTAGGGGCCGTTCACACGGCAGAGTGCAAATACCGGTCGGAAATCCCAACCGGTATTTGCTCTGTTTTGGGGCCGTGCACACGACCGCAGGGGGACGGCTTTTCTCCGCTGTTTGCGGATCGCATAGACGTGTTCATATTCCGCCCGAAAACCGGGCGGAAGAAAGAACATGTTCTATGTTTTTCAGACCGCCGGCAGTCTAAAGATCCGTCCGGCAGAAAATCCGTGTAGTCGGGACCGCTGCACGGATTTTCCATTAAGGTCTATGTTAAAAGTTGTCACCTGGTTTACAGACGGTTTTAAAAACCGAAAACCGTCTGTAAAACCAGGTGAAAACCCGTGCAGTGGGGAAAAAGGCCTTATACAGCCAAAATGTATGTTCCACCCCCCAAAATAAAAAAAAATGTTGTGGGATGAACAGGAAATAATGCAATTGTGCCTTTTGTTTTGTACGTTTCATTTTTGTTGGAGTTTATGCTGAACAGTTTAATTGACATGTTCTCTATATTCTACAGGTGTCAGTACAAGGGACGCATTATCACCACTATAAAATGATTAATACCAGCATAATATTACTGACCAAACCAGTATAGCAAGACCAATATTACCAATAACAACAATATACAAGGACCAAATAATACCCCACATATCACTACCGTATAGTGACTAATGCCATCATAATGTTACTGAGCAAATCAATATACTAGGACCAAAGAATACCCCATATATCACTGATATTATGGTAAACAACAATTGATGAAGACAGGTCAAGAGGTATTATCTGTAAATCGGAGTGCACCGTTGAAATGAAAGCACAAATCGCCACTGATGACGGATAGATAGGGCCACTGGTGACAGGTAGTTAGGGCCACTGGTGACAGGTAGTTAGGGCCACTGGTGAGAGATAGCTAGGGCCACTGGTGAGAGATAGCTAGGGCCACTGATGACAGGTAGTTAGGGCCACTGATGACAGGTAGCTTGGGCCACTGATGACAGGTAGTTAGGGGTCACTGATGACAGGTATTTAGGGCCACTGATGACATGTAGCTACGGCCACTGATGACAGGTAGCTACGGCCACTGATGACAGGTAGATAGGGCCACTGGTGACAGGTAGCTAGAGCCACTGGTGACAGGTAGCTAGGGCCACTGGTGACAGGTAGTTAGAGCCACTTATGACAGGTAGGGCCACTGGTGACATGACAGGTAGCTAGGGCCACTGATGACAGGTAGTTAGGACCACTGATCACAGCTAGGGCAACTGATGACAGCTAGGGCCACTAATGATTGGTATTCCGCCACCCCCAATAAAAAAAAAGAAAAAAAAGACTCGCCTCGGCTCCTGGCTGTTCCCCTGCCGGACTCCACTCTTTGAATCCGGAGCGAGTGGCGTGACATCATCAAGCCGCCAGCTCCAGGACGCAGGTTCCAGCATCTACTATGTCCTAAGCCTGGATCTATGGGACCTAGCAATATAGCTGAGTGGCGAAAGTGAAGCCTTTCTTATTTAAACCATTTAAACTAAACCCTCATTTCATTGAAAACCCCATTTTCCCCAGCCATGTGATGGTTCCTCGGGGCCCAACCCACAACCACACCTGCTGCACAATTGCTTAGGGCAACAGCAAAATTTTAAAAATTTTCTTAACCCCTTTTGTAAACACTGGTTCAGGAAATTTAAATTTACCATTGCTCCATGGATAAATAGTGGTCCCTGAGCACTCTCCAATTACCCCTACTAGAACTCCTATGAAAAAGGAAAGGCATGAGCAGCGCTTGTGCCTCACAAGGCTATTGTAAGCGTTTTAGCTGAAAGGAAACAGAAGATGTTTCCTTCAAATATTCTTTCTAAAATTTGTTTTTGTTTGTGCTAGGTCCATTGCTCTCTCAACGAATTTAGTTTTTATGTTGTTAAATATAACGTTTTCTTTGCTAGCTGAACTAGGAAACATTCTAAAAAAATGTTTAATTTTTTGCTTAATAAAGAAAAAAAAGAAAAAAAAAAATAAATATATATTTTTTTTTTCTACAATGTTCCTATTTTAAAACAGAAAGGGGCCACAGAAATCCAACCCCCTTTCCTTTAAGCTTTATTGATTCTTGGGTTTTTTTAAAACAGCGCAAACCTCATGAAAACGGGAATCCAGCCTTCTCCTGTTTCTGATTGCATTAAGGTTTTGACCATTTCCTTTTATTTGAAAGGGAAGGATACTCCACAAAAAACTTCAAAGGCCTCGTTTACAAAGTTATTTTTTTGGGGGCGGAAAAGGAGCCCTACTGCCCGGGTTTGCGCTGCAGACGGGTCCAATTGTCCCCGTCTTACGGGAAAACCCAGTTTTTCCATGAGAACTATGGATTGCGTCGCTCCTCCCCGCTCAGTGAATCCGCCGCGGGGGGAGAAAGTGACATGCACGGCGTACGCGCCGTAAATATTGCATTGTTTATGGGGCCGGCGAGCAGCGCCCCCGTTCCGCCCCTTATTCATGCCATAACTGCGGGCGAAATCCGTCCCGCAAATCCGGCTTGAATAACCAGTGAACACGCCAAATGTGCAAAGAAGCCTGCTCAAAATAAAATTTCTTTCTTTCTGAAAAACTTCTTATCATATCCCCCTCCCCTGAATCTCACTTTTGCCCCAAACTTACAAATTTTTGAAACCAAGCTAATAATGCCCCCTACACGATTAGCATGTGCACTTTTTCTTTTTTTTTTTTTTTTTTTTTGGGTGGGGGCATCATTAATGCACAAACACAAAATGTGTGTTATTGCAACAATGTAATATGTGAGGCAATCCTGACTGCAGCAGGCTTCTGACCATTTTGTTCACTTAAAGGGGTTGTCTCATAACAGCCTTCCTCCATCATTCTCTGTCTGATGAACTTTTGAATTCAGGGGCATGCAACATCTCCTACCTCTCCCCTCACCCCCCCACCCCCCAGCACCTACTACATGATGCCCTGCCGGTTTCCCCGACCATCATTCAGTCATCGCATTTGCAGTGAGAACATCTTTTTGGGATCCAGGCAAACGATAATAGTTTGGCTAAATCACTGACTTTGTGCCCCAGCCTCCTGCTCAGAGGAGTGAACATTTGCACCAAAACCCAAAAAAACTATTTTGGAACAAAAAAACCCAAGATAACTTTAATAGTGCCAGAATCTGTAAAAAAAAATATATATTTTAGCGGCAAAATCCGTAAAACATTTATTTTTAGCAACAAAAGAGAGAACTTTAATAGCGTCAAAATCTGTTAAAAAAAAAGTATTTCATCGCTGAAGTCCGTAAACTTATTTTTAGCAACGAAAGTGAGAACTCTATTAGTGCCAAAATCCGTTAAAAAAAAAAGACTTTTAGCGACAAAAGCAGAAACTTGGCGCCAAAAACCGTTAGAGTGTTTTAGTGCAAAAACCCTTTAAAAAAATTTATTTTAGTGCCAAAATCCATAAAAAATATTTTTGGTGACAAAAGGAGACCTTTATTAGCGCCAAAATCTATAAAATTACATATAAATCAATGTGTGCTGTACACCCCTTTTTGGGTAGGTGGAGTTACTCCAAGATTAATAATTTATTAATTTTAAAAAAAAAAAAAAGACTTGAAAACAAGTAAAAAATGCAAATCTCGGCAAAAAATGGTCCGCTTTTGACAGGCAGTGGACAGACCGTTTTTAGTATTTGGTTTTCAGGTTGTTTTTTTTTGTCCACGCAGTGTGGACAAAAAAGGGAAAGAGAAAAATGGACATGTTGACTGGTAAAAAATCTAGTGTAACATCAGCCTACTGAGTCTCAAACAATTCTTTTTTTATAACATCTTCCCCCCCCCCCCCCCCAATGACGTCCCAATGGGATGTTATTGACAACACTAACAAAAAGTAGCTCATCACTGTAGCTTGTGTAAAAAAATGGCAGTACCGTTTGCTGGTTTCCCTTTTCCTCAACCCAAAAGTACTTCAAATGGAATGGGAACAAAAAGGGCTTGGGGCCCCATGATGAATGTTTTTGTTCAAAAAAACCCTTTTTTCCCCAAAAAAACCAGGGGGAAAAAAGGAGTTTTTTGACCAAAACCATTTCATACAGGGTACTTCGTTTTCCTCTGAAATCCACTTCGTCGCAACAGAAAAATTGCAGAGGTACTTTTCCCAAAAGTTTTGGGAGACCCACCATGAGTCTGGGATCACACGGGCCCCGCAGGGCATGCGGAGCTGCATGGCTTGTTTTTTGGGTTTTCCAGGCAGACTGTGAACAATCATGCAGCATACCAGAGCAAGGAACATAGCATTACCTTTATTCTAAAACAAAAAAAACCCTTCTAGTGTATGGGCATGATGTCTAATACTAGTACTTGCTCTGACACATATTAGGCGCACTTTAATTTTTCTATTTTTTTTATTTTGTTCATCTACACACAAAATCAAACCCCTTATTCAAGGGAAAGGAGCGTGAAGCTCAAACCCCCTGTTTGGGTGTAACAAATCCTCAATTTGCTTTGACCCACTGGAATTTGGGAAAGCAAAAAGGGGTTTTAGACAACCACATCACCCTCTTTAAAAACTGTTTCGGGTTCTGCCCCTTGCCATACAGACAAAGCGATGTTGGGTTTTGGTGAGTTTAAGGGGGCAAAAAGGCCCTTTTTAATCTCCAACCCCTATATAGGGCGCCTTCCCAAGGAGGATCTTTTCCCTTTTTTGAGCCACTCTTTATTCAAGTTATTTAGATCCAAATTACACACCCTGTTGTGAAGTCACAGGAGTAGAGTTACTGCAGGCTTCTGGAACAGGCTTCCACATTTTGGAGAGGAAGGGAATTCCAATTCCCTCTGCACTTCTTGTGTTGAATTATGGCATTGTGGTCCAAATGTGTTTAGAAGGCAGGTCTTGTGTATTAACTGATAATTGTCTTCTTCCTTACAGAATCTCTTTTTGGCTGTCGGAGTTGTGCTTGCAGTCTTTGTTGCACTGTCTAGTGCTCAGTGCTACAATCGTATTACACAATTTGACTTCAGAGCAAGAGTTGAAGGTAATAAAATGAGATCCTACATGCATTCAGAATATAACTTAACAATTGTATTATCTTAAAATTAAGTCATAATGATTCTCCAGTGGAGATTAAACATTGGAGGGGAAGGAGGCTGCAATGTGGGTCTATTGAAATAAAGATTTCTTGAGATCACTCTGCTGATAAATTGCAGCGTGGATCAGTGCAATATTGAAAGACTTCTAGTGACTTACTTCAGATTAACATTTAACACTTTAAAATGGGCTTCTAAGTAGGTCACCGACTCTTCGTATCTTCACACAGTTTGAGTTTTAATCTCATTTCTTGTATCTCCTAGTCTGTGAGCACAAAGGAGACCTTTACAAAATTGGCGCTCAGTGGACCTTTGACTGTGAGGAGTGCTCCTGTGATAAATCTGGCATGACGTGTTGTTCAACGTAAGTTCTAAAGATCTTTTTCTCGGGTTATTTTGTGCATGCAATAAAAATGGTGGTTGTTGGCCATCTGTCTTAAAAGGGTTGTCCAACTTACTATTTTTTTTTTTTTTTTTTTACAAAATATTTTCTATAGTATGGTGAATGACACAATTGGAAAGTACATCTTGTAAAAAACACCACAATTCTTTGGGCCATGTTCACAGCTCAATAGCTGGACTAAACTGAACCCAGAAGCTGGCAACTCTGGCCTTTATGCTAACTGGGAAAAATTTACAGGTGCAGCTCATTGCAGAGCAAAAGCTCACATACCCCACTGCTAGGGGCGCAACTAGATGATAAAAAAAAACTGCATGCACTGAGGGTATGTGAGTGGTTGTTCTATTAGTATTTTTGCATTTGTGCAAACTCCCCATGCATTATACTGTGGCTTTTCTGCATGCTGGTGTGAACAGGCATCAAACTAGTGTGCAGTTTTTTATCATCTAGTTGCTCCCCTAGCAGTGGGCTATGTGAGCTTTTGCTCTGCAATGAGCTGCACCTGTCAATTTTTCCCAGTTAGTATAAAGGCCAGAGTTGCCAGCTTCTGGGTTCAGTTTATTCCAGCTATTGAGCTGTGAACATGGCCCAAAGAATTGTGGTGCTTTTTGAGTAAGTAATGTCCTTTTTTTGTACGTTTTTAAAGTACCTCTTGTCCCACAAAAAAGCCCTCATATGTCTGTTAGCAGGACAAATAAAAACAAAGTTATGGCTCTTGGCAGGTGAGAAGGTAAAACGAAGACCTATATTTTGACCGTTGTGGGTTAAGGGGTTTAACTGGGTTAGAGTAACAGTTAGCATGAAAAATAGGGTGAAAACAATGATTTGGAAGCCTCTGGATTAGATGAATTTTTGAAAACACTTAGGGCCACATGTATGAACCTGTTTAGGTCTAAAACTCACTTTTTTGCCCATAAACAGGTTCATACATGTGGCCCTTAACCCTTTAAGGTCTAAGCCTGTTTGGAGTTAAGGACCAAGCCCTTTTTTTTTTTTTTTTTTCCAAAATCTGACATGTGCCACTTTATCTGTGAATAACTTTTCAATACTTTTACCTATCCATGTGATTCAGAGATTGTTTTCTCGTGAAACATTGTGCTTTAATTTAGCAATTAATTTTGGTTGATAAAATCCTTGTTTAAGTGTGAAAATTTAGAAAAACTTGCCATTTTCAAAGTTTAAACATTTCTGTGTGCAAGACACATTGTCACAGCAAACAAAGTAGTAAATAATGAACATCTACCAGATGTCTACTTTGTGTTGGCATGATTTTTTTAAACATCCTATTTTTTAAGACATTTGGGGGCTTTGAAATTTAGTAGCAAATTTTAACATTTCAAGAAAATTTGCAGAACAGATTTTTTATTTTTTTTGGGAACCAGACCACTTCTGTTGTGGTGTTGAGGGGCTTGTATGTTAGAAACCCCCATAAATGACTCCATTTCAGAAACTACACCCCTTAACATAGTCAAAACAGCTTTTAGGAAGTTTATTAACCCTCTAGGTATTTCGCAGAAATTAATGAAAAGCGAAGGTGAAATTTCAAATTTTAACTTTTTTGCAGATTTCCGATTTTTGTTCATTATTCATTGGAACCCCGTAATTTTACCAAGAAATCGCAACTCAATAATTTTTCTCCTTTTTAAATGCAGTTTTTAGAAAACCCCCATTTTGTGGCCCATATGTGTTTTTTGACTCTTTCACGGGCCCCTCAAAATTTGGGAAGGAGCACCTTTTTTGTTTTAGAAAATTTTTCAGGCTTTTTTTTGGGGGTGGGTGATGGGCGTGACAAAATTGGGAACAAATTTTACAAACTGTTTTTTAAAAAATTTGATCAAACAGTAAAACCAATATGATTGGGGGGAAAAACGGGGACTTGGCAATGAAGGGGTAATTTTTTTTTTGTTGTTTTTTCACTGAAAGACCATTTTTAAAAACACTGGCAAAAAAAATTGCGGAATTTGAAAGGGCAAACTGTCTGATCAACAGCTGCCAAAAAATAGATCACGGGGGGCAGGGGAAGGGGATTAGGAAAGGGAGGGTTTTTAAAAAAGAAATTTCAGCTGTGAAAAGCCCAATGGCAGCACAGGGCACTAGGACCAGCACAAAAAATATGATCCCTCACTCTCTCCCACAGAACAAGCCTTTGGGACATGGTTTAGCTGAAAATTGTTGAGTCACAGCCCGACGACCAACCCCAGCAACCTGGGCGGGGGAACTCCTGTATTGATCACCTGCGTGAAGCTGTGCTATTTAGCTGCCCAGAAACAAAAATTAGCATAGGGGCTTTCATTTTAAAACTCGGGCACGGGGAAACAAAAACTTTCAGCCCTTCCCCCGGACATCATGGTGCATTAACAGGCCGGTGGCCAAAGACGTACGGGAAGTCGGGGTTTCCTTTAAAGGGGAAAAACCTTTTTCACATAGATTATGCCCCCCTTGGGCTGAGACGAAACAAGCTAGGTCAACCTTCTGGGGCCCCAGCACGCCCCCCTTATTCTTTTACGATGCTGTATTTTTTAGAGATTATTTGTCAAACCTTAGTTTTTAGCCAAATCGGGTTTTTTTTATCCCCCCGCCCATCTAAAGGCTATTTCCCCCCACCTCAAAACCCTGATTAACCTTTTAAGGGTTTTTTTTTGTTTCCAGGCGTAATTTCGGCAGTCTTTCAGCACAATTTGCCCTCTAAATACAGAAAAATTTTCCCAAAATAATTACGGGTAATCCAATTCTCAAGAACTATGTATTACGCCTCCTCCCCCCCCACTTTTCAATACGATCGAAATTGTACGCGGGGGGGATAAGTTTGACTTTGTCCTTATTCCGGGGCATTTGCGCCAGGGTAATTTCCCATTATATGGGGCCCCCAGTGGGATGACGGGGGGCCCAGCGCGCCCTCCCGAACACCCGGGGGAATTGGGGGGTGTACTGTACCCCCCGGCAATTACGCCATGTGAACAAAAAAAAACCCTTACTTGAATAGGTAGAAACATGAGAAAAACACCCGGGGGGCGGGTTAGCCTTTGGTGGGGCGGGCCCTAACCCTGTCAAAATTTAAAAATTTGAGCATTAAATGCCTAAAACTCCAGCATCTTACAGAATGGGGGGACAAAAAGGCGGGAAACAGAATGTCTGACACTAGCTTTGCTGTCCTCAGAAAGGGGGGGCATAACCAAAGTAAACGGGTTCCCTTTAACAGGAACCTATTTGAGTAACAGTATTTCTCTCCACTCCCTATTTCACGAATATGAGGTGCATAGAAAGGTTTGCATCAATTTCAACAAATGATGTACCCAATTCTTTTACAATCTGAACCGCACACTGCAGAGTATGGTAGTGCTTTATCACACAAACAATTGGATCCTTCCCTATCCCAGTAAAACTCAAGTGATTTTCAATAACTTTGCAGTCCAATTTTGACATTTTTGTGAAAGCCCTACCAAAACTTTTTTTAAATTTGGGCTATGCCTTTAAAAGGGGTTGAGGTGTCATTTTTCTTTCTTGCAGAAAAACCAAAAAACCATCCATATGATAAAGTAACTGTGAAGTTTTATCTTAAATAGAAAATCCTGTCGCTACAATGTGGTCAAAAGGGGTAACCCAAATGAAAAATGTGAGGTCAGGTCAATGGTCCTATAAAACCTCCTTTAGGGGTGTATTGCATCTAACTTTATGTTCCTTGCTACCATTTAAAAAAATTGCAGCAAATTCATTTAAAAATAAATTCAACTTGAGACCAACAATGAGCACAAAATCTAAAGTACACTCTTGCTACTTCATGCATCTTTTCTCATTCCCTTTGGGAAATTAGAAACCCCAAAATTGTTCCAGATTTTTTTTCCTACAAAAACCCTTTAAAGGGTTAAGTGTGTAATTTCCTTTAAAAAAAGGGCAGTTTATCGCAAATAAACTGAATTTTTTGACTTGGGTTTTCATTATTCAAATTTTTTAAATTTTGTCTATTTTGGGCTTTTTAAAAAGCAGAACTAGCATTGTAATGGATTTGGTATTAAAACTAGAAAATAGTGCTGCAAAGTCTCGGTTCACATCTGCAAATTGGGGGTTTTTTGTCCAAAACTATGGATCTTTTAACCAAAAAATTTCCCCCCCCCCTCCACCCTTTTTCAAAAAAGTTAGTGAAAAAGTGGAATGCCAAATGCCGTTGTAAACCAGGCTTTAGGCTGGGTCGTGACTTGACGGTGATGTCAGTTTCCCTGGCAAACCAGTGCAGGCATGGTGTTGTCCACAGGCTGTAACCCCTAATGGGGAACCATGGGATATTTTTGTTTTGCCCCCCCCCCAAAAACAAAAAGGGGTTAAAAGGGTTTCCCCATCTCATAAAAACTTTGGGTGCCCTGAATGAAATAATGCCCGCTCGTCCTCTTCCTGTCAAACTGACTGTAAATTTGCATATGGCCTTTTTCCCTGTTTCAACTTCCTGTTTATTAGTCCCAGGGTTAGCTAAATTACCTTCTACCAAGGGCAGGGGAACTTCTTTAGGGTAAAATTTAAAAAGTAGTAATTACTGGGCTTTTGTCTGAAAGAACCCGATAACACACAACTCTCACACGCTGGCCATTACATTTTTTACTCACTCCCTGCTATCAGAGAGAAAAAACAGCAGGGGGGGGGAGATGTACACAGGTTTGGTCACTTGGTAAAAACCCGAGAGAGTGCAAAAAAGGGTGATAAAATCACTTTTTAAACTCCTTAACAAAATAAAAACAAAGCAATATAATTTTGGAAAAAAAGTCTTCATTTAGTGTTTCCTACATGTTTTAAAACTAATCTTTTGGGATGAAAACAACCCCTTTAAGCACTGCTCCTGAAGTGAACTAGACTAGTTTGACCAGCCCTTGCTTCTGAATGGATTTTTTCATTAAAACCCCCCCTTTTTTTGCTGCTTGGGAAAAAAAACCCCATTACTAGGGTAACCAACAAGCTCCATGTGATCAGCAACTTTAAAAACTCCCTTGCACCCATACTTAGCTCTTCAAACCCCAGTGGGTCTTTTCATGGACCCCCAAAAGAAGCTGCAACCGATTTCTGGGCCTCCGCAGCAAAACCCGGCCCCCCTTGTACACAAAGTTTACCAAAGGGTTAGTGATTGCAGCATCATGTGGTGTTTTCAGTGAAGAACCCTGGGGGCAGTGTTGGAAAAGTGGTGAAGGGTGTCTTAAGTATGGGTTAATTTAGAACAGTAGGTGATAAATGGGTTTCCAAGACTTAAGAAACTTTGCAATTTATGAAGGGGGAAAAAAACCAAATTATAACCATATGGTCTGTGTGGTGGTCAGAATAAAAACTTTTCAGGGCCCAGTTTGTGAGAAAAAAAACCCTTTAGAAAAAAGGGTTTGCTACAGGGAAAGCGTTTAAAAAAGCTTCTTAGAAAGGCCAAGAATCAGTGGAGAAGACTTGTGCAAGAGGACATCAAGGAGTAAAGTCAAGGGGGAATGGGATAAATTTTCCTTAAAAAATTAGAATTAACAAAAAGGTTTTTCATCAAAAGTGGGAAAACCAAAGAGGAAGCCGGTATTTTGGGGCATTTTAAAACACTGGAAAAACCCTGATTATCCTATGGCACTAACATTTCCTGGCCTTACACAGCAATCTCTCAGAAAATATCCTATGTAATCTAAGCGTAATGTGATGCTCCTGTGTTTAAACTTTTCATGGGTTTATAACCTTTAGGTGTGTTGTGTGGTCTTTGAAAAAATTTGGGACCCAAACAAGGTGGTTTAACAGTCCGGGGTTTTTTGGGTTAGCATTTTCCCTTTTAAACATAATTACCTTTTTTAAATTTAAAAACCTTTATAAGGGAAATTATTAGGTTTATACTGGCCCAAGAACCCTTTTAAACCCTTGGGGGGCCCCCCTTTCTTAGTCTCCTAGCTGTCAGGGTAATTTTACTGCAACCAGTGACAGAAAATAGCTGACCGAGGGAACTTTTCCCTCAGAGAAACCTGGAGAATTGACAGCATAGGCCCGATAAGGAAATACGATTTTATTGCAACAGTTGATTTTGTTCCAAGCATCTACTATGCTTTCAGAAATAATATTTTCCGACATGGATTCTGCTTCCCCACTACATAATTTCAGCCTTGCTTTCCCTTTTTTTTGTTTCAGATTCTTTTTTAAAAACCCTTCCCTCCGAACCTAATTTTTTAAAAATTTTTAACTCCTTAAAGGTTTTTTTTCCCTGCTCCCCCCTTTAAAAGTTTTTTTTCTTGGGCTTGTCCCAAACCCTTTTTTATAGTTTTTCTTAACCCCTTTTAATTTTTCAAAAAACATAGAGGTTTGGTTTTTTTTGGGGGGGTTTTTAGTCCCCAAACAGACCCAAGAATTCCTTTATGGGGTTTCGGGAAATGTTCAAAGCACCCAATCACAAGCTCCTTTCTCCTGGTTTTTATTACTTATTCAAAGAAACTTTTTTTTTTGGAAGGTTTAATACGCAAAAAAGAAAAGAAATTAAACAGGGAAAATTTACCCAAATTTTAATACAATGAGATTAAATTCCCCTTTTTAAGGGGGCAAGAAGGAAAAGAGCAAACAAGAAACAATATTTTTAAAACTTTCATACCAATTTAAAAGAAAAAAAAAAAACAAGAGGGGAGGGAAGATGGGGATTTAAAAAAGAGACCCAAACCCCAAAATTTGTTACAAAAAACTACAATTACCGGTTCTTCCAGGTTTTTGGGCCTCTTCCCCATGCAACCAAGATTTTTCCCCTTTCCCTTTTCCCCTTTTTTAGGGCTATAAATGAAACTCCCTTTTGGGAAACTGCAGAGCCCCTAAATCCTACATTTTTTGGATAATGCAGAACTGCTGATAACATACACAGAGGATTTTTTTTTTATTTTCAAGTGCATTCTTTTAAATTTGGAAACATTGAGCTGCAGTTTACCTTGTTTTGACCATGTATTCAGTAAAGCTAAATCATTCTCCATGTTACAGATGCCTTCAGGAACCTCAACTACACATTTCTCTATAAAAAAAACCTTACCTACCCAAATCCCCCCATGTATAAATTTAAAAACAAAAAAACCCCTATTGACAAAAAGCCTAGCCCCCCGGGCCCACTGGAGGGGACGGCCTGATTTGGGGTGTATCTCGACGTTGCCCCACCCTCAGGGGTGCAAAGGCCCAGCCAATACGGTTCCACTGTTAACCCCTCCACCTGGCACAGGGAACAACAAATGCTGCCACCATTCTCTCTTTAGTTATAAACCCTCCGTTACCGATTTTAGCAGGGTCAGGGAAACCCAAACCCCTTGGGGGACTATCTACTATAACCGAGGATTAGGATGTGGGCCGAATCAAGACAGCTAACCAGATTTTAAAATTTTTAATTTTAAATTTGCCTTTTAAGGGCCCCTAGACAGGTAAAATAACAGAAAGTAATTTAATAAGGTTAAAAATCGAGTGCACATACAATTATGGGATTTCAGACAAGGGAGTTAAAATAGGGCAAGTTAACTTTTTTACTTGGGTTTTGGGCTACATGGGGGGGCTTTTGTGGCCTGGCTTGTGTATGGATGCTCCTGGAAAAAGCTCTTAGGTGCCCCCCCCCCCTGGATCAACGGAAGAGCCAACTCTGGCTCTGGGTTATATCTTGGGGGAAGCCCCGGGCACCCCCTACAACCCCTGGGACGGTCTATGAACTCCTCCCATCGGTCAGGCATTTTATCAAACCCAAAAAAGGACTATAACTCACAGGGCCTTTGGCACAGAACCGAGCCGGGGGTACCATCAAACCGTGGAGCAAACCCCACCCTGTTTTTTGGACAGCCTATCTTAGGACCCCCGAGGTCCGGTTTTTGGGGTATCTCATCCCCCTGCATCCGGAAAAACCTGGAAATAGGGGGTGTGCGTGCGGGGGGGAGTTCCTTTATTATCCCGATATGAACCGCCATGCAAGTTATGAGGGTTCCCCTTTAAAAAACGATATGGAAATATGGGAAAGACGCCCCGACGGGGTTGGATTAAATTGCAGTTTTTTTGAAGCTGGAAAAGCTGGGGGTAGCTTTTGGGTTCAGTGTTTTTTAAAGGGGAAAGGAGAGTTCTTTTTCAGGTGCCCCTGTATCCTGCTGTCCCAAAATTTCCCTTTATGGAGAGCATTTACAATGGGCTTGATTACTATGTAAATTGGCTTTTCCTTTTGCTGGGCAGCTGTGTTTGACTGATTAGTTTCGGTTTGGGGGAGAGAACTTTGTTGGGGGATGAAGTAAAGTGAATTCTACCTCACACCTTACCTACCATACCTTCTCGTATGTCCCTCAACTGCAAGCAAAGCTTCCCTGCCAAACCTTTTCCTATGTCACCAATGCATAAACACATATTTGCCTACTTTTTAAAGTTGGATTTTGGGAGATTTTGTAATGCAAGGATTTTTTTTTATTATTATTCTAAGCCATGACCCTTTCGTATAATGCACTCCTTTCTATGAAAGACCAAAAACCCCTTTGGCAGGATTTTTAAACCTGTTTTAAAAAGGGGTTTCGGGTGGATTCCCCTGGACCACCACAAGCGTTTATAGTTAAGCCACCCCCGGGGAGGGGATCTAATACCCCCGGGTTTATTCGCCAGGGGCCCGCCGCAAAACGGGATGGATTTGCTGCGGCGTGGGGCCTACCAGGTCGCTACCCCGGGACTTGATTTTGTTTGCATGGCGGGGGGGGGGGTACTGCGGGGGTAAAAAAATCTAATCCAAAGGGGGGGAACAAGCAGAAGGTCAGGGCAGGGCAGCAGGGGTTCGTGGTCAGAAAACAGGCAGAGGGTCGGGGGTAGGCGGCAAAAAGGCAAGGTCGGGAAAAACCTAGCGGAAAGGGGGGACTGGTACACGGGAAATTAAATAGGACTCAAAAACACTCTCCAACTCCTGAACGCAAAACCAACAATCTGGCAGCGAGTGCTGGGGGCGTATACCTTATATAGGACCAGCGCCTGGTAATAGACCAATTACCGGGACACTGGCCCTTCAAATCTAGACCAGCCGTCGCACGCGCTAGGGGGCGGGCATGCGCACGGCGGCCGGGATGGACAGGAGTGGCGTGCACCGGAGCGCGGCCAGGTAAGAGAGCTGGCGTGGGGATTGGAGGAACGGGGGTGCTCACGGGTGACCGCGATGCCCGCGCCGGACCCCCCGCAGGCAGGGGAACGGCCGCGGGGACAGCAGCGCCCGCGACCCCTGTGACAGAACTCCCCCCCCCCCCTTAGGTCTCCCCCTCTTTTTTTGAACCTAGCGAGGAGATCAGGAGACAGGTTGGCCTCAGATTCCCAGGAACACTCTTCTGGGCCGAACCCCTTCCAGTCAATGAGACAGAACTGCTTCCCCCTCCCTGTCTTCTGCGCCAGCACCTCCTTGACCTCACAGATGTTATCAGAGTTGGCCACAGGAGAAGGCGAGACAACCCCCCCGGGAGAAGCGATTCAGTACCACAGGCTTGAGGAGCGAGACATGGAAGGCGTTCGGACCCGCAGAGTGGAGGCAAGCGGAGCTTGTGGGAGCCCGGGGTTAAGTTGCCGAAGTACCACAAAAGGGCCCAAATATTTAGGGCCCAACTTGTAACGGGCCCTTGAAGAAAAATGTACTTGGCAGATAACCACACCCGATCACCTGGCTGAACTACGGGAGGAGGTCTCCGGTACCTATCGGGCTGAACTTTAGTGCGAGTGGAGGACCGAAGAAGGGCCTGACGAGTGACTTGCCAGAGTGTCCTTGATGTCCTGTACTCGGGCATCAATGGCCGGAACATGACACAAGATGGCTAGGGGGAGAGGCGGGCGGGTATGTAACCCAAACACAATAAAAAAGGGAGCTGCTCCAGCGGACTCTGAGTCTAGGGAATTATAGGAGAATTCCGCCCAGGGGAGGAGGTCAGACCATTATCCTGACGGGGGGACACAAACGTCGCAGATAAGTGCCTAAACTTGGTGACCCTCCTCCACCTGCCCGTTGGTTTGAGGGTGGTATGCGGACGAGAAGTCCAGCTGAATGCGTAACTGAGCACAAATTCACAGTGAAGAAAAAAACCCAATTAAAAAATAACTTTTACTTGATATGCCTTAAAAGAGTGCCCTCCAAAATGGAGGACCCACAGCAACAAACACCAAAATTTTTTGTTCTCCTAGGAGGAAGAAATGCGGTTCCCCAAAATCTAAATTCCAATATGTGGTGTGACCCAAAGGGTGAAAAATTTCCCCCCTCGGCGGAGAGTCGCCCCACCGGAGGGGCCCACCTATTGAGAGCGCACCCTAGGTCAACCCCTTAAACATTTCCCAAAAAGGAAACCAGCAGGACTCCCTATGGCTTAACCTCTAGGAAACAATTTAATCCCATAAAAATCATTCTTTTAGTCACAGACAAAACAAGAGAAAAAAAAAAAACAACGTTCGTTTAAAAAAATTGTTTCAAAAACCCTGTTTTTTTGTTAAAGACCCACAAACAAAAAAAAAAACAACGTTCCGTTGTTCATTAATTAAAAAAACCCTGTTTTGTTCAAGACCCGACGCGTTTCCCCAAGTTTCAAAGGGGTTCACAGGGGTAACAAGAAAAAAATTTTAGCCAACAAACAAAAATCACAGCATAAAAACAATATTAAAGTACTTAGCTGATATCCTTTAAATTTGGGAATGCCCTCAAGAAATCCAAAAAGAACAGATTTTGTGTTTTGATGCCTCAGTGTGGACGATACTTGTTGGCTAAATTCTCTTGTTACCCCTGATGAATCCTATAGAATTTTTTGGGGGGAAAAACGAAACGGGTCTTGAACAAATAAAACCGGGTTTTTGAATTAATGATACAACAACGTTGTTTTTGTTTGGGGGCTTGAAAAAATCACACGGGTTTTCCCCTGAATCAATATACAACAAACGTTTTTTTTTTTTTTTTTCCTTGTTTGTACATTGACTAAAAGAATGTTTTTATGGGAAGAATTGTTTCTCCTAAGTGTCTTATAGCACATATGGGTCCTGCGGGACCCTTTTTAGGAACTGTTTAAGGGTTCGACCTGGGTGCGCTCTCAAAGGGGGGGCCGCTCCTGGGGGGGCGACTACCCCGCCGAGGGGGCAATTTTTCCCCCTTTGGTCAGCACCACTGTATTGGTTTTTAAATTTTTAAGGGGAAACCCAGCATTTCTTCCTCTCTAGGAGAAAAATTTTGGTTTTTGTTGCTGTGGGTCCCCTTTTTGGGAGGGCACCCTTTTTAAGGCATATCAAGAAAAGTTTTTTTTTTAATTGGGTTTTTTTTTCACTGTGAATTTTTGCACAAATTTAACCCAAATAGGCAAAATTGGGTTTTATGTCTGGGGTTTTTTTTGTAATGACACACAGAGCGCACCAAAATTTAGATACAAACTGGACCCCCTATCAGAGATATATGCAAAGGGAGCCGGTTAACCGAAAGATGTGGGGGAAGAAGAGCGGGCCAGCTGGGGGGGGCCGAGGGAACCCCGGGCCCAGGGGAAAAAAGGGGGGGCCCTTTTGAAAATCTTTAAACCACCACCCAGATGACCGTGTCTCCGGTGAGGCCATTGGGGTCAGAAAAAAATCCATAGCAAATGGGACCAAGGTTTCTCTGGCCCGGGAGGGGTGAAGAAACCCCCCGGGGGTCTGGCGGGAATTTGTTACGGGCACAGGAGGTACACCCCAAGACAAAGTCCTAACGTCCTGAGGAAGTAGGCCACAAAGTATCGGAGACAGTTTAAAGGATTTGTAAAACCCAGGATACCAGCTTTCGAGGGGAATGTCCCCAATTGGGATCCGGGGCCCGCAAAGCAGGAGGGGCCGAGATTTTTCCCGGGGGGAAATGTTTAAGGTAAAACAGGACCCTGCCGAGAAAAAAGCCGACGGGGGGGGATAATGGCTGCAAGGGGGGCCCAAGCCGCTGTGTACGGGGATCTGAGAGACTCCGCCCGACTTTTTTTTTTTGGCCGGTGGGAGTTGGAGGAAGTTAAAACGGGCGAAGAAAGGGACCACCGGGCTTGAGAGGATTCAATCGCGGCAGTTTGGAGTATAGAAATTTTTTGTAGTGAAGCTCTAGGGGATGGCGAGCCCCCTCCAGAAAGTGACCCTTTTTTTAAAGGGCAATTTTAAGACAGTATTCCCGATCACCGTAGTAAAATTACGTACGGCAGAGTAAGGTTTTGGAGAAGAATCCACACGTCCGCAACTCGGGGGGGATTTTAAAGAAGAACACGTCGCCTCTAAGAAAAACGGGCGCTGGGGCCCGGGACGAAGAGAACAAAGCAAAGCAATTAGCTTTTGACGCTTAAAGGTTCTTGGCTTCGGAGGCCACGTTTTGGGGGTTGGCACCCTTTTTGGTGAGGGCTCCCCAGTGGAGCCCCCAGAAGAGAACTGCGGGATAAATTGCCGAAATTGGAAAAACCCTAAAAAGCGTGGAGGGCCCGGGGGGCCCACCGGTCGGGGCCACTGCAGGACCGCTGGGAGCTTGGAGGGGCCTTTGAAACCCTTGATCCACACTTGTACCCTAAAAAAGGGGCAGGGAGGTCCTCGAACAGGCATTCCCAGTTTGGGCATAAAGTTGGGGTTACGGAGAGTCTGCACCGGGGCGGACGGGGGGCGGTGATCTCTAGGTCTGGAGAAAAGATCAGAATGCGTCCAAATGACTAGGACCGGGGTATGAAGGTCGCGGAAGATCTCATTGACGAATTTTTTGGAAACACAGCCGGAGGTTGCAGAGCCACGGCATGACAATATTCGAATTGGCCATCACGGGTTTAAAAGGCGTTTTCCATTGGGCCCCCTTTCTTGGATCAAATCGGGTTGAAAGCACCGCAAAGATCCAATTTAAAAAAAATGTTTCGCCACGTAGGGGGGAAAAATGCGCGGACAAAGCAGGGGGGTATCGATTCTTTATGGGTTATTTTTTTTAGGTCACGAAATCGAACGGGGCCGGGGGGTTCCGTTTTCTTTTCGCAAAGAAGAACCCGGGCTCCCGCAGGCGAGGAGATGCGTTAAACCCTTAGGAGAGTCCTTGAATATACTCAGAATCGCCTTTGTCCCCGGGACTGAAAGAGGGTAAACCTGCTGGGGGAGGAGTATAGGGGGGTTGCAGGTCAATGGGGGCAATAAAAGGGCCGTTGGGGGCAGAGTTTCGGCTTGTCTTTCGGAAAAGCGGGGCAAAGTCCTGGTAAGAAGCAGGCGCCCTGGGAGGACTCATGGCTTTTGCAGAGGCAGACCTTAAAGCAGGGGGGAGTGCAAAGGCATCGTGAGTGACATGCTGGGCCCCAAGAAAAATTCGCCTGGTTCCAGTCTGGGGTGGAGCATGCTTTGTAACCGGGAAACCCAAAAGGATTCAAAGGGGAAAAACGAGGCAGCATAGAATTTTCACTTTTTCCTGGGTAGCGCCCCATCTGAAATTAGGGCGCAGTGCAAACCCGAATGGCATCCTTGAGGCTTCCCCACTGAAAAGGGGAGACAAACAGGGTTTCCAGAGGGTCACCAAGCCAAAACGGGGAAAAACCAGCGCGGGGCTAAAATTACCAGCGGACCCCGAGTCCGGAAGGCGGGGGGCCCCTGAAAGGTGCTGTCCGCGAAATTCCACAAAGTACAGGAATGGTCAGACGGGGGAGGCCGCACACATCTAGGGATGCTCTCCCCGAGCCCTAGTGGAGAGTTTCCCGGATGCACCCGGGCAGACCCCAAAAGGACCGGGAAAGCCACAATAGAAACATAACGCCTAGATGACGCTTTTAGCGTTCCTCCTGGGGAATGAGCCCTTTCAATCTGCAGGGGGTTTTCCCAGAACCGTAGGTGGAGGAAGTGGAGGGCGTTGGGAAAACAAGCAACGAGGTACCAGCGTTGGGCGAGTGGCTCGCGTTGGAGGGGAGCCTTGTTGTCTCTCCGCAAAGCGAATGTCGTCCGGGGGGGCCAACCGAAACAATTTTTCCCAGAAGGATGGCAGATCCCAACCCGCGAGCTCTCTTTAACGCGTCCCCGAGGCCTTGCCCCCAAGGTCCCACCCAAAACCCCCATTGTTCCCTCCAGTTTTGGGCTAGAGTGCGGGAAATGCCCAGTACTGCCCTACCATGAGTCACCCTGACGGGGACGAAGAGACGCGCAGGGAGGGAGGGGCGACCAGGTTCCTCAAGACAGTACAGAAAACCCCCGGAGGAAGGCTTTCCCGTTTGCCGTCAGCGGATCTCCTCGGTCCCATACGGGGTGCCCAGGCCAAGCTTGCCTGTTAAGGCTAATAAGAAGGGCATTTAGCCCGCTCCCGAGGGAATTGGTTTTCCCCAAAACTCGTGTGGAGGAGCATTTACTGATGAAGCCGCTGCACTTCTTGGGGGCTCCATCATAGCGAGAGGGGGGGGAGATGAGAGACGGTCCCCCCGGGGGAGGGGGCAGGAAAACCGAGGCGCAAACAACTGGGCAGGCGGACGGCAGCACCGCAGGTCGGTAACGGCCCGCAAGGTTCTGCAACAGGCCGTGAGCTGGGCGATAGCGGCTCTGCGGGCAACGGCCTCGGACGCCCGGGGTTTGGCAGAGGTACCCTGGCGGAATCCATGGCCAGTTTTTACTGTAAGGGGCGGGGGATTCGCTGGCCCCCGCAAGCGAGAAAGTTAACCACCCCGGGATCGGAGTCTAAGTACCCCCGATTCACCAAACCCGCCGCAAAGCGGATGGACTTTTTTGGGCGTGAGGCACCAGGTCGCATCCCTGACGTGACTTCTTGCGATGGCGGCCGGGGGTACTGCGTGGTACAAAAACGTAATCCAAAGGCGGGGGAAGCAGAAGGTCAGGGCAGGGGGCAGAGGTTCTGGGCAGAACAGGCCCAAAGGTCGGGCAGGCGGGTAAACAGGCAAGGTCGGAAATGTACGGAACGACTGGTAACGGGAAAAAAATACGACTCTAAACACTCTCCAAAAATCACTGAACGCACACCAACAATCTGGGGCGAGTGCTGGGGGATACCTTTTATAGGCCCGCGCCCGAATAGACCAATTATGGGACACTTTAAAACTAGACCACCTCGAGCGCTTCGCAGGGGCGGGCATTTCCCCCGGGGGCTGGGCGGACAGGAGCGGCGTGCACCGGACCGGCCAGTAAGAACCGGGGAGGGGGCTGGAGGAACGGGGGTGGGCGCAAAGGGGACCGCATGCCCCGCCGGCCACCCCCCGCAGGGAAAGGGGGGGGGGGGGGGGCAGCGGGGGCGCGGCCCCCGTGACATGTATGACTGCATAAATTTGGGAGCATGCAAAAGTTGATTCACAACTGTTGTGGGGAATGTGATGTCACCTGGCTTTCTTGGACTCTGTTTGGGTACAGTGCTCAAAAAATAAAGAGAACACTAAAATACCAAACCTTTAATTTAATGAATGAAAATTCCATTGAAATTCTTTATTCATTTTTATAAAATAGTGGGAAAGCATTGAGAACAATAAACATAAAAAAATTCAATAAAATCAAAAATTTTCTCCCCGGGGTCTGGATTTGGAAAAACTCAAAACAAAGGGGAAAAAAAAATTTCGACTAAACCATTTCAGAGAAATGCCTAAGACAAGGAAATGAGGGTCATAAATGCGGCCTCCATGTGCCTGTAGACCCCCCCCCCCCCCTCCTCCCAAGGGGCCTTTGGGTGCCCTTTATGAGGGGGCGATGTCTCCTGAGGGATCTCTTCCAGACCTGGGTTTAAAACATCAGTCAACCCTGGACATTTTGGTGCAACATGGCATTGTGGAAGGAACGGGCATGATTCCCAGGGGATTCAATTGGATTCAGGTCGGGGAATGGGGGCCCCCATCCTAGCATCAATGCTTCTCATGCAGGAACTCTGCACCTTCAACCAATAAGCCCCCCCCCAACTGTCATGCATTAGAAGGAGCTGGGGCTACTGCAATGCATATGGCCACAATGGATCTGAGGGTCTCATCTGATACCCCAATAGCAGTCAGGGTACCTCTGGCTAGCGCGTGGAGGACTGTTCTGTCCTCCAAGGAAATGCCTACCCACACCATTACTGACCCACAATGAAACCGGTTATGCTGGAGGATGTTTCAGGCAGCAGAACGATCTCCATGTCATTTCCAGACTCTGTCCCATATTCGTAAAACCTGCTTCTCCCTGAAAAAGTCAGGGGCCCCGCCAAATCTGCCAATCTTGTTGCTCTCTGGCAAATGCCAATCGACCTGCACCGAGTTGTGGATGTCGGGCCCTCATACCACCCTCACAGAGTCTGTTTCTGACAGACACTGTACCAGGTTTGCAGGATGTCTGTGGAGAACGTCAAAGTTACCTGCAGACTTTCTCCATTTCTCTCTCTATTTCACCTCCATGATCTCTACATTACATAATAACCCAAAATGACTGTTTTACACTTTCATTTTCCTCTTTAGGCCTAAAGCTCAGTCCCCGGTCACTGACCTCTGTGCTGAAGACCTGGCCACTCACTTAAAAGAGAAAAATGACAATATACAGCAAGATATCATCTCAGTCCCCAAAAAATATCCATACTGTCCCCTCCTGCACGTCCTCTAGTCTGCTCTCTTCTCTTGACCCAACGAAGAAGTATCCCAAAAAAATCCAACTCTGGACCCATTCTGCATTGCTAACTACTGACCAGTCTCTATCCTGTCCTTCCTCTCTAAACTCTTGAAACACTTGGTCTGCCCTTGTCTAATCCATTATCTCTCTTCTTACTCTCAAACCCTTTACAATCAGGTTTCCGCACTCTACACTCCACAGTAAATATTCTAGCTAAAGTTTTAAATGATCTCCTGACTGCTAAATCTCAGAGCAACTACTCGTTGCTTCTTCTGGGTCTCTCTGCAGTCCATAAACAAAGACATCCAATCCCAGGTAGACCAATAGTGTCTGGTAATGACAGCCTAACTCAGGGAATCAGCACATATCTAAATGAATAATTATGCCCCTTGGTCTTCAGCCTGCTGTCATATTTCAAGGACACAAAGGATGCTTCAGGACGTCCAGATTGACTGGTCTATTGTATTTGCCAGTCTGGACATCAAAGCTTTATATTCTAATACTCATTGTGACCTTGGCCTTGACACTGTTAAATGCTATCTCATGAAAAAAGGAATTCAATACAACAGCCATAATGATTTTGTGTTGAAATGACTTCATTTTTTTCTGACTCACAATTACTTTATTTTTTATGAGAAATTTTATTCCCAAATTAAAGGCACAGCCATGGGCACCATTTGCGCTCCAACCTATGCTAATCTTTTTTCTTGGGTGGTGGGAAAGTGAGCACGTTTTCATTGAGGATTTATTTTTTAAACATGTCACATTTTATTTTTTGGTCATTATATTGACAACGTGCTGATTCTCTGGGAGGGAGACTCAAAAGTATTAATTTCCTCGATTTAACCATTACGTTGACACCAAAGGGAAATATATAAATGGATACATATAGGAAGAAGAAATCAACAAACAACCTTGTCACTTTGGGAAAAAGCTAAACATCCCCCCGTTCAAAGAAACGGATCCCAGTAGAAAAATATCTAAGAGCAAGGCGAAATTTGGGTTCCCAACCCAAAAACCCTTTCCAAGGGGAAAGCTCCAATCTTTTAAAAAAGGGGTTTTTAATTGCAAGAGGGAAACCCAAAAAAAGGGCCCTTTCAGAGAAAAAACACAACCAGAAAGGAACTATTTTTCCCCAGTTTTTCCCTTTGGGCAAAGACACAGTCTAACCCAATAATTCGATGCTAATAAGATGATATGATAAGATAAGATGATAATAAGAGCTTTCGGGTTTTTTTTCAAGTTTCGGCCCCAAAAATTTTAAGGGGGAAATATGGATTTAACATCTGTATTTGGGGAATCACCCAATTTCAATTCCTGGGGGAAAGATTTTTTAAAGACTTTTTGGTTTTCATAGCCCATTTTAAACAACTACAACAACAAATAATCTAACATGTCTGTCATCATCAGTGGTGGGATCTTATCCCTGTAGTAATTGTTCCTTTTGCTGTTACATGCCAAAAATGAAGGAATTCCAAAACCGAGTGGATGGAAGGAAATTTAAAATTAGAACAATTTTTAAAATTTTGGTCAAACATTTTGGGTTTTAATCAAGGGCGGGAAACTTGCCCCCTTCTAAAAATTAGTACATGGGAAAGATGCCTTTTTCCCCCCCCAGACATAAATAGGGATTTCCAAAAAAAAACTACCCAAGCCTTAACATTTTGGGGTATTTGTCAGGTAACACTAGGCTTCAGAAGAGGCAGTTTAAATTAAAAAAAATTGCTTCAAGAGGAAAGTTGCCGGATTTATTGACGGAAGGGACTGTCACCCAATGAATTGAATGAGGGTTTCACATTTACCTCTTTCCTATAATTTATATTCCAGTATGGCTCTTTAGGGGATGTTCACCCGGCTGATTTGGGCACGGATATCACCCCGTTTTTGCGCGCCTATTTGCGCCCCAAATTTAGGGCTGAAATCCGTCCCAGCCCATTAGGGAATTCCACAGTTCCCCTAGAGAACATTTTTTCCCGTCCCCCCTTTTTCTGCTCGGCGAATACCCCAAAGGGGGAGAAAGGGGACAGGGCACTTTAATTGGGGGGGGGCGGGAAACGCGCGGGGATAATGCATGTCTATAGGGCCGGCGAGTTTGCGGGCCCCCACCCCCCCCCGGGCCCCGCCCCCCTCCCCCACGGCGAAATTTGGGGGGAAAAAATTCCGTCCCGCAATTACGCCGCTAATAAGCCGTGTGAACCGGGCCTTACAATTCTTTGAATTCAATGTTGAAATATAGATACCTAATTATTTTAAGTAAGGACGCCATCCAAACCCAAAACAAAAAGATAAATAAAACCCCAATTGTTTTAAAACCCTTTTCCAAAAATCTACACTATATCTAATCAAGAAAATGAATGCGTCACCATAGATATTTTTCCAACTATATGAGTGCCACTATTTATGTAAATTTTTTTCATAATCCCACAAAGACAGCCAAATTTAACCCAAATGTTACTGGTCTTTTCAAAAAAAACAAAAAGGCCCCACTGATAACACTGTATCTACTGAATCCAACAACTATAAATGAACCCCCAATGGCGCATCCCCACCGGCATAGGCAAAAACCGTCCGGTTTGCCGGGCCGGGAAATTTTTCCTGTTTTGCGCCCGCCCCCCACCCCCGGGGGGACGGCTTTTTTCTCCGCGATGAGCGGGGAAAAAACCCCCCCCCCCCCATTGATAAGCACAGATTCCAAACCCAAAACCGGACGGGCAGGGGGGGTTTTCTGGCAGTATCATTCGGGGCAGAAGCCCCTGGTTTTAAAACCCTTTTGCCCCGAATGATTAGTCCTTTTCACCTCTCCCCTGCCGCTGGGGTGAGAAGCTCCCCCCATCCCAGAAATTCACCCCCTCCAGGAGGGAGTAGAGCATCCCCTCCTCTTCTGTGCTCCCCGCTCAGCCCCTTCCCCCCGGACTAAAGCCCTACAAAAGGGTTTCCCCGGGCCCCCCTCCTGCCGGTCCTGCAGCGTTGCCGGCCCCAAAAATAGGGGAAACCAAACGGCTTTTTGGTTTCCTAAAGTTTTTCCCAGAGCTGCCTAAAAAAACCCAGGAGCTTTTTGGGGACCCCCCGGGGACCCTTTTTTAAGGTTGTCCTGAGGAAAGGAGGGAGGGTTTGGCCCCCCCCCCTAAACATGTCAAAAAAAATAAAAACTGGACCTGGTCAACAGAGGTACAAAATATTAGTAAAATACATCCACAAAGGGAAAGTAAATACAACAAATGTAAAAAAGTTAAATTTTGGGAATATTTAAAATACTTTTTTCCTGTGTGAAATATTGCAGTTTTTTAATTTTTATATACACACTACCCCCACTATACGTATACATAATATACAAGCCCAAAATTACTTCACACAGGGACATATATATTTCAAATGTAACACCCAGAAAAAGTATTATAAAAAAGTATATACTATCCCGTGGGGAAGTACTTGTGTTTTATATATATATTTGGTGTAGTGTGTTTTTAATAAACATATATAAAAATAAATAGTTTTAAAATATGAAAACGCCGGGTTTTTGTGGTTTTCCACTGACCCCCCCGCAACCGAGGGCCCGGGAAGCCACACCAGGGAACGGAGTTAAGGGGAAACCCCGGGGTTTTTCCCCAAAGAGCCCGCCGAAAAAGGGGATGGCCCTTGCTCGGCGGAATTCCACCAGGCCCGTCCCCCCCCCCTGATGTAAAACTTGCTTGGGGTTTGGTACCCAAAGGGAAAAAGGGGGCGGTAAGAATGGGCCCAGGAAAAATTTGAAAGTCAGGGCGGGCGGAAAGGTCGGGGCAGGCAGAAAAGGGTTCGGGGGTGGGGAAAACTTTTAAGCCGGGGGGGACTGGTACACAGAAAAAGACAAACCGGAACGTGAAAGGGCCCCCCTTCGCATGGGTTTTGGGGCACTAGGGAAAATGGGCCCGGGGGGCCGGAAGAGGTGGAGCGAATTAAGGGACAGTGGCAGGGGGTTTGAAATTTAGGGCGGCGGGCCCCTTTTAAAATTTTGCGGAGCCGGCGCACCCGGTCCCAAAAAGGAGCCAGGGCGGCGCCCCGGGCCCCACGCGCAACACAGTCCGGGGGGCCCCGGTTAAGGTAGGAGGGAAAACTTTCGGGGAAAGGGGGACCCCAGGGGACGCGGCTTTTGTCCGCGCCCGGGTGCGGCCCTTTGAAAAACGGGGGGGCGAGTGCCCCCTGCACCCCGGCCCCGGGTGCAGCGCCACTCTTTGACAGTACCCCCCCTTAGGTCTCCCCCCCCCTTTCCCCCTGAAGAAATCCCCGGGAGTGGGTTTCGGCCCCATGTTTCCCCTCCGGCTCCCACGATCTTTCCTGGGGCCCCCAAAACCCCTTTCCCAAATAAATTTAAGAAAGAAAACTTTTTCCCCCCTTGGTCTTTTTCCCTTTAGCCAGGATTTCCTTACGGAAAAGACGTCCGGGCATCCCCCCAAAGGGGGCGGGGGAAGACACTTTCCGAACGAACCCGTTCAAAAATAAATGGCTTTATAGAAAAAGTGGGAAGGAGTTCGGAATACGCACCCGAGGGGGGAACCCGGGGCCCCTTGTGGGGCCCCCGGGGTTTTTAAACCTCTTCAGGACTTTAAAAAAAGGGCCCGGGAAACCCCGGGGCCCCCAATTTTGGGTAGGAGGGAAAATCCTTAGGCAAACATTTTCTGGAGGACAACCAGACCTTACCCCAGGCTTGAACGAGGGGGGGGTCCTCCCTGGGGTTAGGGGCCTGGATTTTTCACCCCGAGAAGGGCCCCGGGAAGCAAGGATTGCTGCTTGTTGCCCCACCCGATTTCCAGGTAAAGGCCAAAGGACCCCCCACCGCGGGAACTTTCCGGGGAACCGGGGGCCAGCGGGAGGGGGGGGGCCGGGGCTGTAACCCAAACACCAGGGGAAAAAGGGAAAAGCCCCCCGTAGGAACCCGGGGCCCAAAGGGAAAATTGGGGGCAAATTGGGCCCCGGGGGCAAAAAGGGGCCGGGCCCAACGCCCTTGCGGGCCAGAAAAAATTACTTGGGTAGTTCCTAAGATCTGGTTAGTTCTTTCTACCCCTTCCCGTTCGATGCGGGTGGTAAGGGGGGGAAAGAAGTCCAATTGAAAACTTTGAGCTGAGAACAGAGAGACCCCCCCCAAAAACGGGAGCCCAAAATTGGGAACCCCCGCGATCGGCCCCAAAAATTGTCGTGGGGGCCATGCGGGGGAAAAAGACTTTGCGGGGAAGAAGAGGGTTGCCAAACGGGGTGCAGCCCGGAAGCCCGGGGCAAAGGGACAAAATGCCCCAAATCTTAGGGGAAGGGGGATCGGTAAATCCAAAAATGACAGAAATTGCCCCCGACGGCAAAACCCCGTGAAAAAAGGCCCAATGGCAATCTGGGCCCCATGGACGATCCGGGGGGGGCAAGGGAAGGGGGCAATCCGCGGGGCTTGAGGTGGGGGTGTCTTTTTGGGCGACCACACAAAGAGCCGGGGGGCCAAAAAAGCTTTAACACCCTTGATTGGGTCGGGCCCCCCCATAGTACCCCCCAATGAACTGCGCCGTTTTCCGGACCCCCGGGTGGCCGGCTCCCCGGGGAAGCCATGCCCCATCCAGGATTTTTTCTCCGAAGGGGTGGGCGCACATAGGACTTGCCCGGAGGTAAACCCGCCCCTAAATTATGGGGCCCCGGGGGGATCAGACGGTTTTGGGGGGAAAGAATTTTGGGGGGGTGGAAAATTCCCCCCCAAAACACGTCCCACGCCCCCAAAGAGCATCGGGTTTGACGTTTTCTCGGCTGGGCCCGGGAAAAGGATCGTGAAATTGAAACCCCGGAAAAAGGGGGAGCCCAAAGAGCCTGCCGGGGATTAAGGCGCTGAGCCGGCTGTGGGACACAAAAATTCTTTGGTCAGGTTTGATAGTCACGGAAGGGCGGGCTTTTTCAAGAAGAGACGCCCCTCCCCCAAGCGCCAATTTTTAAAGGCCAACAGCTCCGGGCACCAAGGTGTAGTTTTTTTCCCGCAGGGGAAAAAAAAAAACCGGGGTTCTTGGGGAAAGAAACCCCCAAAAAGGGGGGGGACCAAACTTTGGGGGGCCCTTTGGAAAAATTTCCCTTGAGGGGGGAGGGCCCCCCCCCCGCCCCCTTCTCCCCGGAGGAAGGGGCGGGGGCCTCCAAGAAAAAACGGGGGGTTTCTCTACAAACCCCCAACCCAACTGGAAAGCCCGGGAACCCAAAAGGCCCCGGGGGCTTGAAAAAAACTTTTGGGAGGAAAAAAGGGCCGGAAACCCCACGGGGCCGGCCCCGGGTTGGCCCCAACCTGGGGGTTTTCCCCGCCCCTTTTAAAAAAGGGCCACAAAGGGGGCCACTAGCGTCGAAAAAATGTGGTTAAAAAGACGGTAATAATTTGCAAAAAACGAGAAA
This sequence comes from Phyllomedusa bahiana, assembly GCA_025379985.1. NCBI lineage: Eukaryota > Metazoa > Chordata > Amphibia > Anura > Hylidae > Phyllomedusa > Phyllomedusa bahiana. The sequence continues at coordinate 61,973 of JAODAL010010730.1, read as the reverse complement.
CGTTGGGAAAAGCCCGAAGGCCCCGTTGGACGAGGCCCCCTTTCAGGACGGCTGGGCTGCTTGGGAGGATCCCTTTGCAATCCCCTTTGGGGGAAAAAATATACCCGGGGGAAAAGGGGGGGAGGCTGGATTTGGGAAAATTTGGGATTTCCCAGTTTGGCGAAAAGGGGATTCACCCGAAGGCGAAATTAAGGGGCCTGGGGCACATGGGAAAGGTGGGGGCTCCGGGGATCAGGCGAAAAAAAACAAAATGTCGTCCAAAATACCCGACCACGCATAATATAAGAGGCCCTGAAAATTTTCCCCTTAACGAACCCCTTTAAACACCCGGGGGGCCCTTCAAAACCCAAGGGGATAACTAGGTACTCGAAAAAAGGGCCCCCCCGGTGTTTTAAAGCCGGGGGTTCCACCTTCGCCTTCTCGGGTCCGGGTAGGTTAAAAGGCCCCCCGTAAGTCCAAATTTGGTGAAGACCAGCTCCCCGAAGGCGGTTTGAAGACTCCGAGGAAACAGCGGCCCCCGGGGTTTTGGGTTTTTTCCCCGTAATCTTATTCAGACCGCGATAGTCGATGCAAAGGTCGAAGTGACCATCCCTTTTTCCAAAAAAGGGAAAAAGCCCGCTCCAGCTGGTGAAGGGACTTGGGGGAAAAAGCCTTTCTTGAGGGTTTTCCTGTATGTAGTCGGGCATGGCCTTGGGCTCGGGGAACCCACAGGGGTAAATCACCCCGAGGAGGGGTTTTTTGCCAGGCAAAAGGTCTATAGGGCAATCGTAGGGGCCGGGGAGGGTGGGAAAAGGGGTTTTGCCCGTTTTTTTTGGAGAAAAAGTCGGGGGGGGGTCTTGATACTTTCGCCCCGGGAACCCAGGCAAAAGGCTTATGGGCGCAGGGGGAGGGGTTTGGGGCCCCAAACCGGGGGTGGTGCGGACAGACAAGATGCTGGCTCTTGTTTCCCCAAACGTGTAACTTCGCCCCCCCTTCCGTTTCCAAAACCGGGGGGTGGCATTTCAGCCAGGGGGAACCCCAACGGGGCAAAGAAGAACGGGGTAAAAACGTTTAAAAAAACCCATTCTCTCGCCATGGAGTGCCCCTACATGCATAGTTTAAAGGGCTCCGTACGGTACTGGTTTGGTAAAAACCCCCAGGGGCCTTCCCCCTCACCGAAGGAAACGCCCGAGGCTTAACGGTCGAAAAGGGGGGGAAGGCGAAGCTTGACACCAGGGCGGAAAACCCTTTAAAAATTTTCCGCCGGCCCGGGGTCCAAAAAGGGGGAGGCTTTTAAAAAATCACGCCACACTAGAAGAGATCTGCACCGGGATGGTCAGATGGAGAGGAACTGTGCAAAACCCCAGGGACGCCTCTCCCAAATTTCCCTAGGTGCGGCGTTTTCCCCGGGCCCGGGGGAAGCGGGCCCGTCCCTCAAGAAGTGTTCAGGACTAGCACAGTTTCAGGGATAAAGGGTTTTCGGGGGGGGCGTCGGGCAAAGGGTCTTGTACTGAGAGAAATGCCAAAGGTCCCCCCACCTAAAGGGGTCCTCGCTGGAATGCTTTAGGGGGGCGGGGGACCGGGGGTTTCTGGGGTTTAAAAGGGGGCCAAACGGGGAAACGGACAAGGGCAGCAGGTCGCGTTTCCCGGGGGAGCCTTTTCTTCTCTCTCAGAAAAAAAACGCACATCAAACCCCGTGGCCAAAGGGATCCCAAACCAGACAAGGGGAAACCCGGGAAAATCCCTTGGGCCAAGGGGAACCTTTAAACCCCGGGTAGAGAGGCCCTTCTTGAAGTGGCACAGAGGGCCCGGCCCCCATTTTCCCGGTCAGCTCCGAGGCCAAAGTACGGAATTGGAAGGCGTAATCACCCACCCAGGATTTCCCTTGGGGATAAATTTTAGGAGTGCGGTCTCCCCCTGACGAAAAACCCCTTTCCGGGGTTCCCCCAAAAAAAGGAGCGGAACCCTTTAGAAGGGCCCGCAGGTCGCCCCCCCAGAGGGTTTTCCCCCTTTTCCCCGAGGGGGGTTGCCCCTGCCAAGCCTTTTCCCGGGGAAACCCGACTGAGGACAAACGCCCCCTTTTGCGCGTTCGGACCCGGGGAAATGGTTTTGGCCCCTTAGTCCACGTGCATCGAGCCCCTGAGTAACAAACCCCCCCAAAAGCTTTTTGGGGCCCCTCGAACTTTGGGGAAGCGAAAGCCGGGCTTAGGGCCCCCGGGCGGCGTGAGCAACGGCCCGGTGCTGGGGAAGGCGGTGAAGACGGGGGGGAAAAAATGCCGTTGGGAAAAGGGGGAAATTTTCGCATCATGGAGTCAGTGATCCAAGTGGGTGGCCTGGGTCTTCGTTTGGGACTGCTGGGCAACGACGGACGCCCGGTCTTCCAGGCCCGGGGGAAAAGAACCTTGGCGGGAAACCAGGGGGGCCCATTCCAACTGTAACAGACCTGGGTTTTTGGGTCCACGGAAACCACCGCAAGCGATGGGGGAGCCACACCAGGGAACGGAGTCCCAATGGAAACCCGGTTTTTACCAGAGGGCCCCCCGCCAAAAACGGGGGTGGACTTGCTGGGGGGGAATTCCAAACCCGGTCGCTACCCCCATGTGACTTTCTTGCGATGGTAAACCAAGGAATAGCGCCGGTTAAAAGAATCGGCAGGCAAAATCGTTGTCGGGGCGGGGAGGAAGGTGGGGCAGGCACAAAGGTTCGTGGTCGGAGAACGTTTAAACCGGGGGGACTGGTACACCCGTTTAGACAACCGGGGAAAATTTGAAAGGGCTTCCCCCGCAAAAGGTATGGGGACAAAGGAACGGCGAGGGCGGAGGAAAAAGGTGGAGCGGGAAAATATTGGGGAAAAGTGGCCCGGTGTTTGCAATTTTGGGGGCCCCTGGCCCTTTTTAAAATTTTCGAGAGCCCGGGGGCGCCCCTGCCCTAAGGGCCAGGGCGGCGCGCACCGGCCGCGCAAACAGTCCGGAGCGGCGGTCAGGTTTAGGGGGGAGACTTTCGGGCGGGGGGAGCCCCAGGGACGGCGTTGTCCCCCCGTCCGGTTTCGGCCCGGGGTAAACGGGGGGAGCCCGGGGCGCCTGCACCCGGGGCCCCCCGGGGTTTCAGCGCCACTCGTGACAATAAACACACCCGGAAAAGTATAACCCCCATGTCCCCAAAATTTTCCCGTGTGTTGCATTTGTGTTATACTGTCCCTGTTCCCTAAAAAAGGGTGAGTTTGGTGTCCCCTCTGCAGTGAGATAAGTCCCGATGTATTAAAAAATGGTCAAACAAGTAAAAATGGAAAAAAACAAACAAAAAAAAAACACATATATAAGCTTTTTTCCCCATTACAAAAGCTTTTTCAAAGAAAAATGTAAAAAAAAAATTTCCATATTTGGATCACTTGTTTCGTAAAAAACCCCCTGCTATAAAAAATGATATTTTAAACCCCCCCCATGAACACTGCTAAAAAAAATAAAAAAAGAAAAAAAACTTTTTGTTCATCCGAAAGTGCAAGAAAATTTAATAAAAACAAAAAAAAAAGTCCCATGACCTCGAACAGCACCAATTTAAAAAAGTTGGCTAAATTAAAAAGAAAAAAAATTTGGGAAAAAAAGCTGTGTTATTTGGATTAAAAATACATCACCACAAAAACTTGGGGGGGTTTTTTTTGACTATAAATTTGGGAAAAAATGAGGGGCAATGCTGGGGGGGGGCCGTGGGGTGGGGGGTTTGGGGGATGTTGTCTGAGAAAACCAAACATAAGGGGGGTAAGAGCAGAGTCCCTGCTGCTGGAAACTAGCGGGGGGTTTTAATTAAAACCCCCTTTATTCTTTTGGATGTCCCTTTAAAAAAACCTAAATGGCATGAAGGATTTAAAGCGGGCTCCACAAACCCAAGCCCACTCTATGCATTTGGGAGACGCGAAAGTTCCTTACACTCGCCACTAACAAAGGGCCCCCTGCCCCCAATTTTTGGACCCTAGCAAAGCCCCCGCGGAAGAAGATGGTGCTTTTATAAATTTTTTGCAACCGGGGCCGAAAAACCCGGCAGTGGGGATTTCTGCACGGGTTTTCCATAGAAACAAAATTTTTGCTTTATTTTCAGCGGTTTTTCAGGTGGTCTGAAAAAAATGCAAACCACGAAAAAACCCCCGGGAAAAAAAAGTGCTTTTTGGGGAAAAAAGCCCTAATTTTTCTATTGTGTTTCCATATTGGGGAACCCCCTGTTCATTTTGGGGAAATTTTTTCCCTTGGGCCCATTTGAAAAAAAATATTTAGTTAAACCCTTGGGTTTCTTTGGTAAATTTATGCACATAAAATGACTAGTGTTGAGCGATTGCGTTGGCTTCGAGATCGACGATAGTTGATAGTCGGCCGCTATCGATAATTTTTCGATAGTGAGCATCGATTAGAGCGATTCCATTAAAGTCTATGGGGGGCAACAAAACCTTTAAATTTTTACACCCAAACAAGGCTGGGGAAGCTAAATTAAAATCCACAACATCAAATGGATACGTGCCCACTCTTAGGAACACACTTGGTTTATAAAAGTCACAGAAAAAAAGTCAAGACCCTTTTACTATCCCTGTCTTTTTACCCCAACCTGACCCCTTTAAAACCTCATCACCCACAAATTTAAAAAGTGCCGAAGGCAGTATGAAAATTTGAACCATCATGTTACTTGAACTGGACATTGAATATCCCTGTCCTGGAAAACGCAGCATGAGCCCCAAACCTGCATGACCCCCACATTTAAAAAGTGCCGAAAAAGGAGTTCTTTCAACCACCATTTTAGTTTCACTGGACATTGACTATACTGTCCTGGACCGCAGTATGACCATTAAACCTGTCTGACCCCAGATTAAAAAAGTGCCGGGAAAAGAGTCTGTATCTGTTATGTTTTGTATAATACACGGTATTTTTTTGCACCTTTCAATTCACCTGTGGTAACTATAGAATTGCTGTTTTAAGATTTACGTGGAAGCTGCGTCAATGAACAAAGCTGGGTGCGCAAAAGTCAAAAAACACATATCTGTTATGTTTTCGTATAATAAACGGTATTTTTTGCACCTTTCAATTCACCTGTGGTGAATATAGAATTTATGTTTTAAGTTTTACGTAGATGCTGCGTCAATGAACAATGCTGGGTGCACAAAAGTCAAAAAAACACGAAAATGTAATTTTTTGGAATAATAAACGATATTTTTTGCACCTTTCAATTCCCCTGTGGTGAATTTTAGAATTGCTGTTTTAAGCTTTACGTTGATGCTGCGTCAAGTAACAATCCTGGGTGCGCAAAAGTCAAAAAACACGTAACTGTTATGTTTTGGTATAATAAACGATATTTTTTGCACCTTTCAATTCACCTGTGGTGAATAAGAATTTCTGTTTTAAGATTTACGTATATGCTGCGTCAATGAACAATGCTGGGTGCACAAAAGTCAAAAAAAACGTATATGTTATTTTTTGGTATAATAAACAGTAATTTTTGCCCCTTTTCAATTCACCTGTGGTAAATATAAAATTTTGCTGTTTTAAGTTTTTACTTTGGATGCTGCGTCAATAAACAGCGCTGGGGGGCGAAAAAATTAAAAAAAACACGAAAAACTGTGATGTTTTCGGACGATAAAAACCGGTTTTTTGGCAACAAACAACCGGGGCTGACTACAAGATTGCTTTGAAATTTAATTTTAACTGAAAGGGTGGATATATAAACATTTTCACGGGTTTGTAATGGGTAAAATTGAAAATGAACACCAATCTAAAAAGAATATGGTAAAAAAATTGGATTTTTTGCAGCAAACAAAAGACCTGTTTTTTCTAGAAATAAATGGTACCCAATTATAAGTTCGGGCCTGAAAATACCCAGGAAAAAATTTCCCAATAGCAAACTGTTAATAAAAAAGATATTCCACTAAAATGCCCAAACACAAAAGGTCTTGGTGAACTTTATCCAGTGTTCTTTATAGATAAAAGTTTGTCCTGTGTTCCCCCCGGGGCCCCCCCCCCCCCCCCCCGTCCATTTGCCGTGACTTTACAGCGGATTTTTCCTGTTTAAAAAATTCCCTCTAGCTAATAAATAAAATCTTCAAATCTCTAATTTAACAAAATTTGGGAAAGGATAAAACAGCTAATAGTAGGGGTTTCTTTCCCAGAATAGACTAATTTCCTGAGGCTTTTTTGGCCACAGGCAGAAAACGGGGTCCAAACCCCTATGAGACGCTGAGAGACACTGAGGTTTGAAAAAGGAAACCCTTTTTAAAATGTAAAACGGGGGGTCAGGTGTTTTTTTCCAGCCAATCGCAAACCAATACACATCCCAGTCAAAACGTCGCCCCACACACCCCCCTGCTCTATTCTGTAATCTGATTTGTTTTTGGGGGGCCCCCGCCAAAATTACAGGAAGCGCCAAAAAAAGGCGGGGATTTTAAATAGATGATACCCCTCAAAATTTTTTAAACCTTAATTACCCAAAGATCGGGAAAAAAAATTTCGATCCCCCAAAAAAACCCTTTCCGATTTCAATTTTTTGTCGAAAAAAATCGCTCAACACTAATAAGGCCCAAAAATTTCTACCTTTTTTAGAAAAAATTTTAATTTTTATTCTATTAAAAATGCGAGGGGAGAGGGGGAGAGAAAACCCCCAAACCCATGTAAGGCTTGTCAAAAACATGCAAAAAAAAACGCTTTTTTTTAAAAGCGTTTTTCTTTTTCCCAAAAAACGCGGGAAATTTTTTGGGCACAAAATCCTTTTTTTTTTAACGGTTTTTGGGGCACTAAAATCCCTTTTCTTTACAGATTTTGGCGCTAATACAGTTTCCCCGTTTTCTGACCCCAAAAATTTCCGTTTTTTTAGGGATTTTGGCGCAAAATTTCCCTTTTTTTTTTTATAGTTTTTTGGTTTTAAAAAAATCCTTTTTTTAAAAATTTATTTTGGGGGCTAATAAAGTTATTTTTGTTTTCTGACCCTTAAAAATACATCTTTTTTAAGTTTTTGGGTTTGCCAGAATCCTTTTTTTACGGTTTTTTGGCGTTTAAAACCCTTTTTCCCTTAAATTTTTGTTGGGCCCCCCAAAAATATGTTAAAAAAAGGGTTGTAGCCCCCCAAAATCTAAAAAAAAAAAAAAAAAAAACCGATTTGGTCCCGAAATCCTAAAAAAAAAAAAAAAAAAGGAAAACCAAAACCCGAAAAAGAAACGGGAAATTTAGGGCATAAACCCCAAAAAAATTTTTTTAAAATTTTTTGGCGGAAACGCAAGATTTTCTTTATTGGGGGAAAAAACCCGTAAAAATAGGGGGGTTTTTTTTTTTTAGCCCCCAAAAACCGGGTTAAAAAAATTTTACTTTAGGGCCAAAACCCTTTTAAAAAATTTTTTTTTTGGCGAAGAAGCCGGATAGTTTTATTAGTCCCAAAAACCCTTTAAAAGGCAGATTTAGCCCCCAAAATCTTTTAAAAAATGGACTTTGGGGGTAAAAAATCCTAAAAAAACGTTTTTTTTGGCGATAAAACAATAGTTTTATTAGCCCCAAAAAACCCTTTTAAAAATGCAGATTTGGCACCAAAACCCGTTAAAAAATTGAACTTTTTGGGGCCAAAAACCCCTAAAAAAAAAATTATTTTTTTTGGGGAAAAAACAATAATAACTTTATTAAAACGCCAAAATCCATAAAACGGGCTACAAGATTACATATAAATTCAATGATGTACTTTATATCCCCTTTTTTAGGGCGGGAGTTTCCTCCAATGGCTTAAATTTTTGCAGACTTTAAAAAAAAAAGGCTTGAAGGGCAACCCAAAAAAAAGCATGTAAAAAAGGCCCCAAAAAACCCCAAATCGCGGCACAAAACGGGCCGTTTTTTCAGTGCTTTTGAACAATGGGGCAGAAAACTCAGTTTCATGAACGTTTTTTGAAATTTGTTTTCAGGGGAGTTTTTTGTCCCCTGCAGGAGGACAAGCCAAATCTTTAAAGTTTTTTGTTCTGCCCTTTTGTTAAAAGGCAGGGTGTTTTAATTTGGGAGGAAAATTCTCAATGTTGAGAGGGGCAGAGGGAAAAAAAAACACCCTTTTTTTTTCCCGCATCCTGAATGTCAATGCTAATTTTTTAGTTTTAAAAAATATGTAGCGAAAACGAAAAATTTTTGATGTAAAAATATCGAGTTACACTTAGCTTTTCATTCCAAAGATTCCCCCAAAAAAAAGCTAGAACCTTTCCCTTTCCCCCCGCTCAAACAGAATGGGAAACATCATGTGGCAAAAAGTGGGGGGGCGTCTGCAGAGAATGAAATACACCCTGCTGGGAGGAGTAACATGCCCCTCCATTTCATCAGCTCTGCTTGGTAACCAGCATAAAAGGAGCAAAACTGTTGTAACAAGACAAAAAACTTTAATCCCCGGTTAAAACACTATCCCCAAAAATGCGCAATCTCAAACTGATCCTGTTTAACCCTGCGCGTTCTTTGGAATAAAGCATCCAAAGTACTGAAAAGTAGAAGTAATGGGAAAAAATCCGGTAATATAATTTTTCCAAGGTACATCCATTTATTTATCTTTGGCACTTAAGCCATATATTATTCATTTTTATGAGCCGATCCCACTACTTTGAATAAAATATTAAGTATGTTATATAACAAGGGATATTTAGTGCAAAACATGTGGGATGCGACCTGCAATTTGATTGGCTATAAGCAGTATTTTCTTTCTGTTGATTGACACACGGTTTTGTCCCTTTTTGATTTTCTTTTGGGTGGCTTTACCAGGATGGGTGAGAAAATTTGGGTTTTTCACTGGGGGTTTTGACATTAAATTTTTTTTATTATTATTATTATGTTTTATTTTAAAGCGCCAGTGATGACCAGGAGCTGTACATTCAGGGGGGGTTACATACATTTCATAAGTCAAACGAGTACATTTATAAGGGTAATGACAATTGGGACACAGAGGGGGAAGACCCCACCCCAGGCTTACAATCTACAAGGAGGGGGGAAAAGACGGAGGGGAGGGGGAGACATTCTGTGGAGGAAATAGTGACAATTTTTGTGAAGGTTTTAGCAAGCCGAAGAAATGGGTTTTTCAGGTTTTCTTTTTAAGCTGGGTGAAAGTGGGGAAGTCTGAAGTGTTGGGGCAGTGAGTTCCAAGTGTGGGTAAGCACGGGGGAAGTCTTTGAGACGGTTTTGTGAGGAGCGATAAGGGGAGAGCAGCGGAAAGGGCCTGTGAGGAGCGGGAGTGCGTGGGGGGGGATATTTTTGGGAAAATTTGGCAGAGATTATGGAGGGGAAGGTATGGAGAGCCCTTGTAGGCATGGTTAGTAGCTTGAAATGAATTCGCTGGGGAATGGGAACCAGGAAGGATTGGGAAGGGGGGAGGGAGAGGAGTAGCGAGGAAGAGAGGGAGAGACGGGGGGGGGGGGGGGGCCAGAGTTAAGGTGGATTGGGGGGAAGCGAGGGTGCTAGCTGGGAGGCCACTGAGAAGGATGTTGACATCATTAGTAAAAGTTATAAATAAGTTGGCTTGTGTTCGGCGCTACCTATTCCCCTGTTAATCTCTGAAGGTGCCACTCTAGGTGGCGAAGCATGGGGGGGGGATTTATGTTATTTTAGGTGCAATCCTAGTATAGTGTTCTGCAGGCACTTTATAATGGTACATGGATAGGAGTCAGTATCTAGGTATAAAAAGCACAGGAATACACTTTTTAGGTAGTATCTTTGCAGAAATAAAAGTTTAGTTTTACTAGTACAATAGAGTTAGGGCAGTGGTTAATATATTCATGGTATTAGTTGCCTTTTAGGCAAACTGGTCTTTAGTCTCTGCAGCATTTGACACTGTGGATCACCATCTTCTCCTCAAATGCCGCACCATTTGGGCCCCCAGGACACCGCTCTCTCTTGGGGTTTTTACCACCTCTCTGACCACTTTCCCTTTATTCCATTTGCAGGTTTTTTTTTTTTTTTTCCCACCTCCTCTCCTCTTCCTCTTGCTCTTGGGGGTTCCTCTGGGATCGATTCTAATTCCTCTCCTTTTTTCACTCTACACAGCTCCAATTGGACAAACCATCAGCAGATTTGCTTTCCAGTACCATCTCTACACTGATGACATGCAATTATACACCTCTTTATGTGATATCACTCCTGCCCTACTACAAAACCCCAATGACTGTCTGTCCACTGTCTCTGACATCATTTCCTCTCTCTTTCTCAAACTAAACCTCACTAAAACGAACCCTACTATTTCTGTTCAGCGTGTGGTATTACCATAACTTCTAGCCAGCAGGCCTGCTATCTTGGGGGTCATACTAGATTGTAATCTGTGCTATATTCAGTCTCTTGTCATCTTATTGTTGGCCTTTTACTTTCTCATCTTGACTTCGCCTTGCTGATTGGTTTCCCTTTCTGTAAATTCTCCCCTCTCAAAAATATTATTGCTTAAATACAGAATATATATTTATTGGTAATTCCATTTTTCTTAGTGTGCATGTGGTTTGGTTTTTTGTGTTTATTTATTATTTTGGTTTTTCTCCTAATCCATTTTTTGGATCTGGAGTTAGTAACCTATCCAGTACTGCAAGGAAAAGGATTGTCCATTCTGAGGAACAGTCTGATACATCGGGTCAGTGCTATTAATTGACTTGAATTTTGCATTTTGTTTTATACCATTCAAGGGTATGCTCTCCTTCTTTTATTCTTTTTTCTCTCCACAGTCCTCCACTCCCTACATCTCCTTCCTCATCTCTGTCTACCACCTTACCCCGTCTCTCCACAGACCTCCACTCCCTATTTACACAGGGTAACTGTAGGTCGCTTGGAATAAACAAGGTTAACACAGATACTGGTAATAGCAATGGCACAGCAACAGAAGTCAGGATCCTATGATAAACATCATGACGCTAGAGCAGAGGCAGGAAGTTTTTTATATCACAGGTCATTGGACTAGTAATTAGTTACTGTCCATTTAAATCATGAGAGCTTCATGACCATCTCCTTCCTCATCTCTGTCTACTACCCCACCCCGTCTCTCCGCAGACCTCCACTCCCTCCATCTCCTTCCTCATCCCTGTCTACCACCCTACCCCATCTCTCCACAGTCCTCCACTCCCTCCATCTCCTTCCTCATCTCTGTCTACCACCCTACCCGGTCTCTCCACAGTCCTCCACTCCCTCCATCTCCTCCCTCATCTCTGTCTACCACCCTACCCCATCTCTCCACAGACCTCCCCTCCCTCCCTCTCCGGCCTCCTCACTGTCTACCCCTCTACCCCTTCTCTCCACAGTCCTCCACTCCCTCCATCTCCTCCCTCATCTCTGTCTACCACCCTACCCCTTCTCTCCACAGTCCTCCACTCCCTCCATCTCCTTCCTCCTCCCTGTCTACCACCCTACCCCATCTCTCCACAGTCCTCCACTCCCTCTATCGCCTCCATCATCTCTGTCTACTACCCTACCCCATCTCTCCACAGTCCTCCACTCCCTCTATCGCCTCCATCATCTCTGTCTACTACCCTACCCCATCTCTCCACAGACCTCCACTCCCTCCATCTCCTTCCTCATCCCTGTCTACCACCCTACCCGGTCTCTCCACAGTCCTCCACTCCTTCCATCTCCTTCCTCATCTCTGTCTACCACCCTACCTGGTCTCTCCACAGACCTCCACTCCCTCCATCGCCTCCATCATCTCTGTCTACCACCCTACCCGTTCTCTCCACAGTCCTCCACTCTCTCCATCTCCTCCCTTATCTCTGTCTATCACCCTGCCCAATCTTTCCACAGTCCTCCACTCCCTTCATCTCCTCCCTCATCTCTGTCTACCACCCTACCCAATCTCTCCACAGTCCTCCACTCCCTCCATCTCCTCCCTCATCTCTGTCTTCCACCCTACCCGGTCTCTCCGCTCTGCTGATGATCTTCGACTAAATGTCTCAATGATCCGAACCATGCTCGCCTCCAAGACTTCACATGTTCTCTGGAATGTCTTACCTCATATGATCAGGCAAAATCATAACCCTCAAAGTTTGGGTTATTTCACATGGAGTACTTTTTAACGTAGACACTGTCAGCGGCCAAAACACATTGTTTCCTCACTGAAAATTCCACACTTGCAAGCACAGAATTTAGCCAAGGAAACGACTCGTACTGCATATTTCTGCCTCCTATACTTATTATCAACGCGTAAAACACCTTAAAGACCTGACATATTGACGCTTCTATATAACATGCAAGTCATCAGCAGTTACTACTATAAAAAAAAAATAAAAAATTTGTGCGCCAGTTTCTGTGACCAATAACTTTTTTCTTTTATTTTTCTTTCTATAGACCAGGGCTCGTTTGTGTGATGAAGTGTAGTTTTTCCTGGTACTGTTTTGGGATAAATGCGACTTTGTGATCAGTTGTATTACATCTTTAGAGGGCCTCGAAATGACCATAAAAAATGTAATTTTAGCTTTTAGCATTTCATTTCTACGATGTTCACTGTATGGGATGATGAAAATGATGTTTTATTTTAATAGATAGGACTTTTAAGGACACGGTGATATTAGCGATTTCTTTTTTTACTTTTTTTTCCCTCCATATTCCCTTCACGACCACATAACATAACTGTACAAGGGTTAATATTATTGTGTTTAAAGATCAGAAACCGTTCAATGTGACAAAAATAAAATGAACATGAGACATTTCGAAAGGGGTAGGTACCTTTTTCATAGCAAATTACAGAGGTACAATACAGTAAACAGGAATAGGGCTGCAACACCCTCGTAATAAAGCTCATTGTACTCGTGTATGAATATCATGTAAGTGCAAATAACCTTAAGTTATCAATCTGCATTGTAAACTGAGCCAAGTCTGATTCATAGCCAATTTAATCTTACAATGTTCCATAGCTGTATACCAAAAAATGTAATGCCCTTTTCAAACTGTGCTTGCCAGCAAATCTTTGATGAGAAGAGATTACAATGATGACAACATTGATACTAGAGTCTTGTTACAGTAAATATTAGCATTTTCCATTCATGAACATATTTTCCCATCTATTGGCAAGACTGCATGTATATATATATAAATATACATGAATTCTTCAAACATGCCGTTTAGCATTTGGAGAGAAGACACTCAACAATGGTGAGTCTGCATATTTACTGTAGCATTAAAGTATGGCATGATATATAGGAATATAGTATGAAAATAGATACCATGCATGTAAAGTATTATCCATACTGATAGATCTCCTTTCTTAAAAGTTGTATTGTTTTCTACTGTATTCTATCAAAAACATTTTTTTATTTTTAAATTATTAAAAATTTTTCCTATTAGCTTACATGTTAGTTAAATATAAGTCATACTGATAAGACGGATTTCGGCAGAATTGGCTTGTTGTACTGTGTCTTTTTGACTTATGGCTTAAAGATTTACAATTCCATTTCAGTAACACCATGTGCAAAAGGAAACATATAGATGACATAGTGATGGTTGGGATTCGTATTTAGCTTATTTGGTGCAAAATAGATTTCTTCTTAAAACAAGGGACTCCTGGAAAATGTTTTCATTTCCAGGAAATCCCTGGTTTTCACCAACCTGGTCCCATTTATAGATAATTTTACTGAGCCCCTTCAAACTAACAATATTTGCTGGGAACCCTCATTGGGAACCACCCACCTCATACATAGAAGGCGTGTGAGTGGTTGTCTTATCAGTATTTTTGCATTTGTGCAGTCTCCCCATGTATTATACTGTGGCTTTTTGCATACTGGTGTGAACTGGTACTTATTTAATGTGCAGTTTTTTTTATCATTCAGTTGTTCCTCTAGTGGAGGGTATGTGAGCTTTTGTTCATTAGTTATCTGTATTTTTTATATCTTTTCCATGTAACACAGGGGCTTGTGTTGCCTCCTACTGGGATCAATCTATAGTCCAGCCATTAAGCTGTAATTATGGCCTTATGGTTATGTTTTTGAGTAAATGTCCCATTTTCTGTGATTTTTTCTGTAAATGTACCCTTACTTGGAACCACTGTTTTAGTCTCAAGTTAGTAGGAGCAGTTGCAGCTTATACATTCATGTAATAGCAGAACTTACTTCTATATCATGATTTCTCATATTACAATGGCCTCAGTTTATAATATTTTTTAGCATACAATGGCTTTTTTGTAGACTATTGTTACATGAAACCACATTCAATATACAATGACAGAGCAGCATGTTAGATGGAAGATAAATTCATTTAGCATGGAAATTTTATTGGTAAAACACCACTATTAATGGAGTGCATATAGTAGCTCTTCTCTACAATGTACTATACATTACTATATGTACTGTACTGCTAAATATATACATGTGCCAGGATGACTTTTTCTATCGAACATCAGGTATGGGTGGCTCCATTTAATTCCTTTTTGACCAGCTTCTTTGAGCCTTAGAGCGTACCTCCAATTGTATCACAATTTTCCATAAATCAACAGTACAAAAAAAGAAACTTTGTAATCTATCTTATTAACAAATGTTCTGTTCTCCTTTAATCAGCCTTTCCCCACCACTCCTGTTATCTTAGTTAGTTGATATGCCCTAATGCTTTCTTTCCTGGGCACTCTGTTATAAATCACTAAAAGAATCTTTCTTGCAGAGGAGATGGAAACCCGCTTTATTTAGTGCTCAGGTTACAGCTGCCTATAGAAGTCTATTGGGAGCGGAGTAGCAAGAAGTGAAAGTAAGAGACTACAGTAATACACAAGCAGCAGACTGGAGGAACTTAGCAGTAAGGAGGAATGCGACACTATGGTGAGATAAAACTGTAGCGAGTGGTCCCGCTCCTCGGCCCGCGGGGCCCGGGCGCACCCGTGGCCCGCCCCCCCCCGGGGTCGGGTGGCGCCGCTGGCCGCCAGACGAGCGGTTTGGGTCCGCAGCACACAAGACTCACCTGGCCTCGTTCCTGTCCCGTCCGCCCCTCTGCCGGCCGAAGCGCGTGCCCGATCCCTAGGGCGCCGCGCTCGTGCTTGGAATTAAAAGGGCCAGCGCCCGGTAATTGGATAATTGCCGGGCGCTTCCCCTTTTTTTAAGGTTTCGCTCACAACATCCTTTTGCTGGTCTAGTTGCCTCGTGTTAGAAAAAAGCTTTCCCTTATGTATATTCTCGCCTTCCATTACCAGACCCTTGCTACGTTTCCGACCCCAAAACCTCTGCCCCCCTGCCCTGCCCTTCCTGCCTGTCACGACCAAAAACCATTGCCGCCAGCCCTGCCTTTGCCTCCCCACGATTTCGTTCTTGGATTCACTCTGTACCCCACTGCACCTGGCCCCCATCGCCAAAAAAGGGGTCACTTAAGGGGGAAGACCGGGTTTTTGCCTCCCCTGCGCAAGTCGTCCCGTTTTGGGGGGCGGGCTTGGTGAATCCCGGGGGCTACTTAACTCCCCCCCCTGGCGTGGTTAATATTTCGTTGCGGTGGTCCAGAGGATCCACTACCCAGCCCTTAGAAAAACACCCACTTGTCAGAACCATCTCTATTTGTCTCTCTGTTTGTCCTCCTCCTACTTTTTCAATAACTCGAGATTTCAGTAAAGCACATTCCTTTTCTTTGCTAGAAAGATCCTGTTAGTGATTTATAACGGACTTAACAGATCAGAAAGCAGAAGGAGGTAGAAAATGAGCCTGATAAGAGAAGGAGGAAGCATTTTGTGTCCTCCCCTTTCTCAAGCATGCGCAGTACTTCATCTGTCGGCTTTTTATTTGTTGCTCCGAACTACATCCCAAAAAAAAATAGTAAAATTAAATACCCATTTTTTTAGAACACAAACTACCATATTTTTTAATACAGACAAAATTACAAAAAATCATAGAAAACATTAAAAATTTAAATTTCCCCGTCTAACCCCCTTTGGGGCCTGTGTTTCTAACTAAAGATCCAAAATTCACTTTGCATTTTCCCTTTTTCTAACTTCTTGTTATCTTACCAAAAACTTGTTCAAATATTTGCCATCTTAACTCCAAAACATTATGTTTGGCCTCTCGAATGTCTGGCTAACGAACTCTCCCCCTATCTTTGTATTAACTTATCCCGCTTTTTGTACTAGCATTTTTTTATGATATATTTCCACTTCCTGTTTTTTCCCTTTTTAACGTTTATGCTCGATTTTTTTCATTTAGTCTAATCTTTATTTACGGCCGTTTTTGCCCAATGTAAATTTAAACCCTGGGGCATTTTAAGGAGTAGATCACGTTTTTAGAGTCACATG
This sequence comes from Phyllomedusa bahiana, assembly GCA_025379985.1. NCBI lineage: Eukaryota > Metazoa > Chordata > Amphibia > Anura > Hylidae > Phyllomedusa > Phyllomedusa bahiana. Next base: position 45,797 of record JAODAL010010730.1, on the reverse strand, counting down.
TATGATACCCCTGAGTTTTTATCTTGTACCCCATCAACGGGTGAATGAGATCTGATCCCTTAATTCTTGCAGTACTGTTGAAACCCAAGGCAAGGGAAAAGTCTATTTTTTTTGGTCCAGAGTCTTCGTTAATTCTTTTTTCAAAAGGTTTTCTTTTTAAATCATTTCCCCATTGTTTTTCCTTTTCTATATTTAAAAATTATGGGTACCTAAACGTTTTTCCCAAATTTAAAGGGGGCTTTTGAAAAATGTCCCCCTTTTTTTACTTTTTTTTTATTTTTTTTTTCTCAAACTTTCTATCTATTAGTCCCCCATGTTTTACCCAGTTTTCCAGTTCTTTTCTACAGTAGCCTGTAATTCTGATGAACTGGCTTTTAGGAATCCCTTAAAAACCTGTGGGGCATGAAAGCTCTCTGTCCACAAAAGATTATTTTTGTATTTTTCCTTAAAGCACAAAGTGGTGAAAAAAAATTTTTTCTTTTTTTTTATTTAAAAAATCCAAGTAGTGTATCTTTTCTTTTTTTTTTTTGTAATGGTAAATTGAATGGATTCGTGACATTTGTTTAAATAAACAAAGAACTGGTTCAACAAATCTTCTGGTCCTGTCCATACCAGGAACACATCATCCACATATTGCAGCCAAGCCGCAACATGTGGATAAGGGGGGCTCAAAAAAACAAACTCCTCTTTTTAAGGCTATTAAGGAACTTAAAAACAATGATACTATAATAATAAAGAAGGCAGATAAGGGAGGGGGCACCGTCATAATGGATAAGGAGTTTTATATGAAAGAAGCAAGGAACCAACTAGATGATGTCAGTGTTTATCAAAAGCTCAAAGGAGATCCTACAAAGGAATTTAATAGTATAATTAAAACAACTATAGAAGAAGCTGTGAAAATAAATATTATTAAAGGGGTTGTATCATTTCATTAAATGGTCTTCAGAATAAGGGGACAGTGAAAACAAGCAACTTTGCAATTGGATGTCATTAGCAAAGCTGCCTTGTTCTCACAGGATCCCTTATCTTGTGTTTTTGTTTACACTGATATCCAGTGCTGGTTGAATCCCTCTGGATCCCTCCTCCTTGCATTTCACTAGCTGAGAGCTCATTTACATTCTGTTCGCCCCTGGTCGATTCATGGAGCTGTGTCTGTCACTCAGAGTAAGGGACCATCATATTTTCATTTTATACAGGCAGAAGAAACAGAATTACACTGAAGGGCTTACACAATCAGGAAATAGCACAATTTGTGTCGATCCCTGCCTGTCTCAGAGTTAGGGGCCGTAGCATTTTCTGTCTCCACACCTAGCAGAAACAGACTGCAACAGATTCTACAATGAGAAAACATAACAGCTGTGTCCCGGTGCCTAACTCTCCTGCATAGAAGCAGATCTGTGCCATTCTTAGAAATCTGTAACACATCTCCAGCTGTGAGAGGAGATCACTGCTCAGTCTAGATTGAATGCAGCCTGTGGTATGTATACAGCTCTTATAAAATAAGACTGCATAGGGAAAGACACTGTGACATGTGGACTCAGAGAGGAGGGGGGAGTCTCAGGCCAGCATGCACAGTGAAGGGGGATTATGTCACCCAGCTGGGAGGTGAAGAAACTCCCCTGCTTCTTCAGAGCGGAGAAGCTGAGAGCAGTGTGAATCAGCCGAAGTAAGGAAGCGATACATCCCCTTTAATAAAACCACAGCAAATAATTTAACTTGCAATCATCCTAGAGTGACTATTTTATATCAGGTACCGAAGATACATAAAGATGTTAAATGGCCACCTGGCCGACCTATAGTATCAGGGATAGTCTCAATATTTGAGCCTATAGCATTGTATCTGGACAGCTGTTTTCAAAACATAGTGAGTAAGTTACCGGGATACCTGAGGGACACTAGTGATTTCCTTCAAACTATTGATGAACTTACTATTGAAGATTCAGCTATTTTATGTACATTAGACATCAAAAGTCTATATACAAATATTCCTCATGCAGAAAGTAAAGAAGCGGTGCGCGGTGCAAATACTTCCATGTCAGCTTTTGAAGAGAAGTTTGTTTTTTCAAGCCCCCATTATCCACATGTCGCGGCTTGGCTGCGATATGTGGATGATGTGTTCCTGGTATGGACAGGACCAGAAGATTTGCTGGACCAGTTCTTTGTTTATTTTAACAAATGTCATGAATCTATTCAATTTACCATTACAAAAAATAAAGAAAAGATGCACTATTTGGATGCTAAAATTAAGAAAAACAGGAATAAACTTTGCACTACTCTGTACTGTAAGGAAACAGACAAAAAAAATCTTTTGCGGAAAGAGAGCTTTCATGCCCGACAGGTATTAAGGGCATTCCTAAAAGCCAGTTCATTAGAATTAGAAGAAATTGTACAGATGAACATGAATATCAAAAAAATATGAAATGTTTAGTTGAGAAATTTGTTAAGAAAGGTTTACGAAAAGAAAGAACTGGAATAATGGGTAGACATGCAGGCTTTAGAGCAGGAATTTTGGGGAGAAAGAAAAAAAAAACAAAGTAAAAATAAGTTACTGTCAGGGCTGTGGAGTCAGGTTCGGTGCCCATTTTGCAGGAGTCGGAGTTGGAGTCATTATGAAAAGGACCGACCCCCGACTCCCCAAAATATAAAAATTAGTTGGGACAGTTGTTAGCAGTGCCAAGAGCAAGAGGAATTGATTCTTGCGTTTCTACTGCTCCCATCTTCAGCCTCATCACATGAGGAGTGTAAAGATGACATGGAGCAGGCAAAGCGTTACCCCAAGGGGGAAAAGATTCTTTCCCCTAGCAAACAGATTATCAGATTTCAGCAAAATTTTTTACTTGCTTTCAAAGAAAAGTAAAAAGGTCAACCCTTCATCAAAACTGATGGCTGGGCAATTTTTTATACGCTGAAATTGCTAGAGATGTTGCCCCTGTGGTCACCGCTTTGTCCCCAACCCAAGTTAGTGTACAGAGGCCGTTCTCTAGCCTGGAAATAATGAGATCAGATGTGAAGTCATCTATGAAGGATCTGATGAGGGTGATACTATTTCATCTTGGCTATCTCATACATAACTTTTAATTGCAACTATTTAGCATATGCTTAGTTCTGCAGGTTCTTGTCAGGTAACTGCATTGTTATGTTTTGCTCCCGGTGGTGGGACAGCCAAAAGAAAATTGCCAAATGCATAGGGGAGGGCCATGACAGTGGAAGAAAAATTTAAATGAAGTCCGTCCTCCATTCAAAAGTCAAGAGGTGGGGCATCCGGGAAAATAAACAGAGTCAACAAATCGTATCACAAGGTCTAAAAGATTAAAAAGGGCAGGGCACGGTAGAGGGTTTTGGGGGCTCGTGACTTCGTAAAAAGTGAGTTAAAAGGGACATCCATGAAAGCAACCCGAATTACACAGGTCTGTAATTTATGGCCCCAAAAAAAAGGGGACCGGGGAAACCTCGACTTCAATCTTGTCATTTTGAAGCGTTTGGGTCGAGTCTGCAAAAAAAAATACGAAAAATGGAAAGGGAAGTTTATATAGGGTTGATCACAAACCCAAAAATGTTGGAACTTTTACCAGGAAACAAGTTTTTTTTTTTTTTCGGTTTTTACCAAAACCCATATGTGTTTTTCCTACAAGTTTAGTTACTTTAAAACACTCGGGGGGTTAAAATGGGGGATGAAAAAAACGACAAATGTTTCAGCAGGAAAAATTTACCGGGAAAAAGCGTCAAGGGTTTGGAAAAGGGAAGGTTTTAATGACAATGAAGTTAGAGTTACTGTAGGGGGAGTATAGAGTATAGAGGGCCTATACAGGCCCCAAAACCTTTAACCCCTCGAACACTTGTGGGTAAGTTAAAGAAAAAAAGGGGTTTTTTCATACCCAAATCCATCTGCCCCCAACTTGGGAACGAATTTTTAGAAGAGATTTTGGGATCAGATTTTTGTCAAAAATGTTGAAAACTGATACAGAGCCAGAAGGGAAATTTAGGGAGTATTTAAAGCCCAAAAGATGGATTTACCAAATACTAAAAAAATAATAAAAATTTAACATTTTGTTTTTAAGGAGCAAAACAGTAAAAATTTCAGTTACATGACAAGAATCTGAATAACTAAGCAGATGCCAAATACTTGCAAGTCAAATTTATGTATAAGAGAGGTAAGATGAGTGTCTATAAAATGATGGTAGCCTCATGCACAAAGCTGTAGTGGATGGTGAGAAATGGAGCCTGAAAGTCAAAAAGTTCTAAATATTGTTACCATTTTGCTTGTCCATGAATGTTCTACCTAAATATCTTGATTATTGTACCATAAGGTGATAAAAAAAAGCCTGATTTTACCATTTTACTACAGTAAAGTTATCACCTAAACATGCGTGTATGAGGGAGTCAGGAGTCGGAGTTGGAGTCGGGAGTCAGAACTTTGGCTCTCAGCATATGATAATCACTCCAAGATGATTAGCAATATGATAAAAAAGGTGGAAAATTTTACAAAAGGACCCTAAATATGGTAAATTGTTTAGTGTATCCCCTACGTTTGTGTATAGAAAAGGAAAAACAATAGGGAATGATTTAATAAGAGCAGACCTTCTGAAAAAAAGAATGTAGACAGAAGAATCTGGATATCAAACAAATAAGTACATTTCCTTGTCTGTCGTGTCAACATTGTACTGCAATAATTAAGGGATCAGATCTCATTCACCCTTTGATGGGGTATAAGATAAAAACTAAAGGGGTATCATACATGTGACTCTAAAAACGTGATCTACTCCTTAAAATGCCCATGTGGAATGATTTACATTTGGCAAACGGCACGTAAGATAAAGATTAGACTAAATGAACATAAATCGAGCATCAGACGTTATAAAGGAAAAACAGGAAGATGGCAATATATCATCAAAAAATGCTAGTGACAAAAAGCAGGATAAGCTACAGGAGAAAAGATTTGGGGAGAGTTCGGTAGCCAGACACTTCAGAGAGGCCAGACATAATGTATGCGAGTTAAGATGGCAAATAGTGGAACAAGTTTTTGGTAATGATGAACAAGAAGTTAGAAAACGGTTAATGCAAAGTGAAGTTCATTGGATCTTTACGTTAGACACACTGGCCCCTAGAGGGTTAAATGGGGGATGTAATTTTAATGTGTTTCTATGGTTCTTTTGTAAGTTTTGCCTGGTATTAAAAAATATGGTAGTTTGTGTTCTAAAAATCTAAGTATTAGTAAATTTTTATATGTTTTTGGGAACGTAGTTGCGGAGTAGACATAGTTAAAAAGCCGACAGATGTACTGCGCATGCTTGAGAAAGGAGAAGACCCCGAAACGTAGCAGAGCAGAGAAGCTGCACACACCTGTTCGGGCTAAGGAAGCCGCAAACACAAGAGATTGCTAAGTGAAACCTTTGGAGACTGAGCATTGGACACATACTCCTGGAATAGGAGACAAACCGCAAGTTGGAACTTTTATTGACTTTTTATATATATTTAAGAAAATCTCACATGTGCATGCTCTTGTATACTACGCTAGAGAAATCTAAATAAAGGAATATTAAGAGAAAAAGGAAGCATTAATAAGTAATTGCAGATTGGAGTGGTTACATAGTGTCGGATTTAAAAAAAAGGGGAAAGAAAGCGCCTTAGTTAATCCCACTGGTGGTTTGATAAAAAAAGGAGGTTGAGCTTAAAATTTAAATAGTTTGTGCAAGTGAAAGGGGAGCCCCTCGTCCCTATGTACACCTTTTTCGTGACGAAAAAAAAGGGGTGGGGGCACCAACCGTATGGTCCGCCGTGCTGCTAGCTGTGTGCAAGCCAGTTTTTATGTAGTCAGAGCTTCATTACTTAGCTATCAGAATGACCGAACATAGTAGACATTCTTACTTCACTCCTTTTTAGAGTGTAAGGTTTCTAAGGGCTTTCGGTCAACAGTATGGGAGAAGGTTGTCCGGTTTTACAGCATGCAAAAGCAGAAAAGGTCAACTAGAAAATAGATGAGCAGGAATGTAAAGTATTAACCCCCCACATCTCAAATGCAATGGATAGATACAATAGCATATCAAAAGCTTAAAAGGGAAAACCCCTGTCACATAGTTTTTCCCCCCCCTGGTGGGAAGAAAAAAGCTAGTGTAGCCTGCTGTTTCCGACTGTGTCCCTTTTCTGTAAGATGCTGTAGTTTTAGTGTATTTAATGCCCCAAATCTGCAGTTTTCAGCCAGAAGAGCCTTCAGAGTGTCAATTTTTTTTTTCAACCCCCACTGAGGCTGGGCCCCGCCCACCTAAATGAAAACCTATACTTTGAATAGGTAGAAATGTGAATAAACTGTCAGGGGGGCGGAGTTTTGCCTTTGGGGGGGTGGGGACTAAACCCGTCATGAAAAATTTGAGGGGTAAATGCTCTAAAACTGCTGCCTCTTACAGAATAAGGGGCCAGCGTGGAAACAGCAGGTCTGACACTAGCTTGTGCTGTCCTCAGCAAGGGGGGCATAAACTATGTGACAGGTTCCCTTTAACTATTACATATATATGGTGAATTGTGCTGATAAGAGACATAATTCATAAATCTCCATATCACATCAATAAGACACATTAATCCTATTAATTCCACCCTATTACAATTATAAAGTCTCTTAATTTGGCTTGTGCTGTTGATTTATGGAAAGTTGTGTTACATTTGGAAACACACTTTAATGACCAGGCTTTTTTTTGCGCCATAACTTTTCTTTATATATTTTCTATCAACATGTTTTTGAAGGATGGCACAATTATGGAGCAAATATAATTTGACTACTTTTTACAGAAATAACAAATGTACATAGTTTTATATGGTATCACTTTCTATAAAATATAATGCATCAAATAACTTTCTTTTATTTTTTTAACGGAGAGGGAGTGAAAAAAAACCTCCATCTATGTTGCCATTGTGTTGTTTTTTGGGTTTAGTTGTTGTTTGAGTTTACAGTGAACAGTTTAATTGACTTATCTGTATTCTGTGAGTCAGTATGTATACATGTCCCACTTTATCAGCGCATGTCACCACTATATACTGACTAAAACCATAATAATATTACTGACCAAAGCAGTATAACAAGACCGATATTACCAATAACAATAATATACAGGGACCAAATAATACCCCACATATCACTACCATATAGTGACTAATACCACTATATTGTTACTGAGGAAACCAGTGTACCAAGATCAATAATACCAATAACAACAATAGACAAGGCCCAAATAATACCCCACATACAACTACCATATACCATGTCGGGTCACAGGTACATCCGCACCCCGGCGGCATGTCCCGCTGTGAGCAGCGCCGCGACCCGGTCCTCGGGCTGCGGGCGCGCTCGCAACTCTGTCCTCTTACCTCGCCGCGCTCCTGCTGTACTTCGGGTGCGAGCTCCCACTGCTGGCCGGGCGCGCGCTGTGCTTCAGCTCAATTTAAAGGGACAGCGCGGCAGTGATTGGTTTCACCGGGCGCTGACCCTATTTAAGCCCTGCCTCTTCCCTACCACCTTGCTGAATCAATAGTGCCCTGTGCCTAGAGAGGAAGCGTTCTGTTGTGCCTTATTGCCATTTCCGTGTATCGTACCCTTCTGCCTCCGTCCCTCGACCACGAACCTTTGCCGCCTGTCCTGACCTTCTGCCTGTCCCCGACTACGAGCCTGCCTTACGATTCTGTACCACGCCACACCTCGGCAGCCACCGCAAGTAAGTCACGTCAGGGGTAGGGACCTGGTAGCAATCCGCCGCAGCAAGTCCATCCCGCTTTGCAGCGGGCTCTGGTGAAAACCGGACCTACTTAGATTCCACTCCCTGGCGTGGCTACTACAATCGCTTGCGGTGGTCCAGAGGATCCACTACCACTGACTGTTACAACTAACACCACTATACTGTTAGGGTGCGTTTACATGGCAAAGGCCAAATGCCGGCACGCAGGGGGATGGCTTTTGTCCGTGGTTTGTGGATTCAAGCTGCACCCCCCTTTGCACCCACATGTTCATGTTCCGCCCGAAAACTGAACATGTACTAAGTTTTTAAGCACGCCGGTGGTGTAAAAAACCGTCCGGTGGAAAATCCATGCAGTGGGGAGTGCTGCATAAATTTTCTATTTAACTCAATGTAAAAGGTTGACGGTCGCTTTACAAACAGCTTTCAAATCCGAAAACCGTCTGTAAAACCGACTGAAAACCTTTGCCATGGGGACGAGACTTTACTGAGCAAACTACCGTAGTATACCGAGACCAATAATAACAATAACAATAGACAAGCACCTATTAATACCGGTACATCATCATCATCCCCACATATCACCAGCATAAACGGTTGGAATAATACCATCATACTGTTACTGAATGTAAACCGTTACACTAAGACCACTATTACCACCATACAGTGCCCATATAGTGGTATATACCAGTGTACACGGGCTCTGCAGACATAAGTGATTACAGCACAGTTATATTTAGTGACTTACAGGTGACATCTTTTCTGATGAGTCGTTTTTTCTTTTCTGTCAGACCATCATGACGTCTTCTCCCGGCCACAACTCGTCCCTGCAGAATTTACCACACAAACATGCTAGACTTCAAACAGTGAAGTGCCCCAACCAACTATATGGCACTCATTTGTACCACCAGTAGGAAGGAACACACCCAATATAGTAGTCAGGCCACACCCCCTATCTTCTCCCCTCGCCCCCTAAAAAAGGTAGATTAAACCCTGAAAATTAGATAAGTGGCAGACTTTTCCTATTAAGTAGGTAAAGTTCCCCTTTAGTATAGCCCCCCCATTAGATAGCTATATATTGCCCATAAAAGGTAGTTGAAGGAAACCCTATACTGAAGGGGAACTTTACCTATTTAATATGAACAGTCTGCCTTCTTATCTAATTTTTAGGGTCTAACCCACCTAAAAGGAGCGTAGATAGGTTGGAATATAGGGTCTCCTCGGTAGGTATATAAGGCTCTTCCACTAAGTAGGTACATAGGCCTCCAGTAGGTATGTATAAAGGCCCCCCTAATAAGTAGGTACATAGGGTTCCCCAGTAAATAGGTAGGTACATCAGGCCCTTTCTAGTAGGTAGGTATATATCCCCCCCCCCCAGTAGGTAAGTATGTACATAGGACCCCCTAATAGGCAGGTGGTAATATAGGGCCACCAGTAGGTAGGTATATAGAGCCCCCTATAGGTAAGAAGGTACATAGGTCCCCCAGCTGGTAGATATAAACTGTCTCCCAGTATTTAGTTAAGTGTATATAGGGTCTAACCCCTAGTAGTTAGATGTATATAGGACCCCCCAGTAGTTAGGTAGGTATATATAGGGCCTCCAGTTATTAGGTAGGTACATATAGGGCCTCCAGTAGTTGGTTAAGTATATATAGGGCCATCTACCAGTGCATACAATTAAATTACTCCTGCTCTATGAACCAAATTCATCTGCAGTTTTCAGAACTTGGAATCATTCTGTTCCTTATTTTAACAATATACCAAATAAGTTAAAAGGGTTTTCTCACCATGCAGTTTCACAGAACCACGGACAGCTTCATGCTTACACTTCCTGGTCAGGTTGTGGGTGGATCTATAGCAGTGACTAACATATCAACTTTGCTATTCTTGTTACACTGACATGGCTGCAGGAGATTTATAAAGTGTAGTATACAAGGATACAGAGCTCTAAAGGGTGAAAGCTTCTCATTTACTTATGTAAAGATACCTTTCCCTACATGTTTAAAGCTAATTATTGTGGTGAGAAACCCCTTCCAACGGGATTTCTCGCTATAATGATTGGTTTTTAACATGTAGGAAAAAGATAACTACATTGTTTTGTTGATTGTTCTTTGGTCAGGAGACAAAGAAGATTGTATGTCCTTTTAGGGAGACATGTATGTCACTGGGTGCATCGAAGTGCATTTTTGCACCTATTTTTCAGTGTCAAATGCACCTGAATGTATGAAAGTGTTTTTTGTGCATTCATAAATGGTGTCTAAAGTTCATGCACCTCACCTGTGTGTTTGGCGCATTATGGAACTTAGGCGCATTAGTAATGCGACAAACAAAGACTATCAAGGCTATAGATAGGCTGGAAATAAAAGAAAAGTCATGTCAGTGAATAGAAACTATGGTAATGATTTTGTGCGTGCTGTGCTGGCTCCTTTTTCCGTATGTAGAATAAAGAGTGAGAGCAGCAAAAATAAATGTCAAATTTAATGTAGTAAAAATTTAAAAATGTAAAAATCTGAACAACAACATCAGTGGGTTATTTAATGTAAAATAAGTTTTGGATTCTATTAATTTTAAATACATTTTATAGGAGATACTTTAAATATTTTTGGGATATTATGCATTTTTATATTAATTTGATATGATAATTTTTTTTATTAAATTGAAATAATTAAATTTTACATAGTTTGATAATTATCATAAATTACTTTTTATTATTGCACTGGTGTAAGTTGAGAAATATTGGACATTTTTTTGCCCTAATGGCAAATCTAGCTTCACTTTGATTCCTCAGGCTCAGGGAGACCACATTGAAATGGGTCTGCCTGTCCGAGCAGTAATGCACCTAGTTTTGCTGACCTGCATTCATATATGTGTCTAATATTACGATTGTGGTGGGACACGCTCCAGGAACGCCCCCTCATGTTAGGTGCATTAAAAAGTGTTGAGTCTTTGTTTGCCGCATTACACATCGTAGCCAGCTCACTTTGGCACATTTGACACCAGAAAAGGGTGAAAAACCTGATCGTACATGTCTCCCTTAGGCCTGGTTCACACGGCTTATTCAAGCCGTAATTTCGGGACGGATTTCGCCCGCAATTACGGCTTGAATAAGGGGCGGGGCGGGGTGCAGCTCCCCGGCCCCATAGACTTTCATTAGCCACGGCGTTATCCCGCCGGGGAGGATAATGAACATGTCACTTTCTCCCCACTGGTGTATTCACCGAGCGGGGAGGAGAGATGGAATCCATAGTTCTCTATGAGAACTGTGGATTACCGTAATGGCTGGGACGGATTACAGCCGTACTGCAGCGCAGTACGGCGCGCAATACGGCTGCAATCCGTCCCCAAAATAAGCCGTGTGAACGGCCCTTTAGAGTACACAAGTTTCTCTGATTACAAACCACCTCTCCCTGCTCTCTCTTAACTCTCATTGCTCTAAGCTACCATCAGTCAGTCAGTTCATCTATGGTGAGTCACCTCCTGCAGAGTCTTATCTCTAGCAATGGACTTTGTTTACTTTAATAAATGAAAAGCTTTCACTACATAGCCTTGTATAGAACACTTTATAAGTCTCTTGCAGTTATATCAGGGTAACAGAAATAGCTAGGAACATCAGAAAAGATGTGTCAATCATTGCTATAGACCCTCCCACAACCTGAATAGGAAGCATGAGTCTAAAGCTGCCTGTGGCTCTGTGAAACTACATGGTGAGAAAATCCCTTTAAGTTAATTTCTCTAAGTCATGTGTTAATAACTATATAACAAAGAGTATAATCTCACATTACTCAGGTTAAACATGTAGCAGAACTTTGCACAATGCCCACACTATCGGAAAAAATGTTTCATGTCCTGAGAACAAGGCAGTTTTCAACTGTACCATGTGAATAAAGTTTTACAAACACTGTATCTGTGTATAAACCACCAAAGTGTCAGAAATGCTGAAAATCTACTGTAGAAATGTTGTATATTTTTAATGGGATTTTTAAAATACGACTGAAAAAAAAGTCAGTCAAACTAGTAGACTAACTTGGATATTTAATCCTGTTTTGTAGACTTTAATTCTGAATGTTGCGGTAGCTCTTGGACTCTTTGTAACAGCATGTTACAGTGCATGTCATTGGGAAAAGAATATATTGATCAGAAGATCATCAATAAGGAAAGGTAGGTTTAATTTAGCCCATTAACCTTTAGGCTATGTTCACACAGGTTGAACTGTAGAACTGTGGATTACCATAATGACTGGGATGTATTCCACCCCGTATTTCGCGCAGTACGGCGCAAAATACGGGGTGAAATACGTCCAATTTTAAGCCATGTGAACATAGCCTTGGACATATTGGTTTCTAGATAGGATACATTAAAAGAGATGGCACTGCACTCCACATATGGAAAAACTGTCATATATATATATTGGTCTTTTATTTTCTCAAGACAAATCCAAATGGATACTGTACAAACATAAATGTATCCTATCTTTGGCTACAACTTCCCTTATAATATATATATTTATATACACCTTACCCCAAATAAGCCTTTTTACAGTATGCATTAAAATGGTTGTCTCGCTACATCGAATCATCTTACCTCAGTCTTTTTTCTTGGTTTCATTTCTAAATTCAGGGGAGTGTTTACTGGCTACTACTGGCCTGCAGTGATGCGCTGCTAAGGACACCAGGTCTGTAGCTATAGCAATCAATTTTGGCAGCCTATCAGGAGAGATCGAACAGGTCTGTAGCTATAGTGACCAGCACTGGCAGCCTATCAGGAGAGATTGAACAGGTCTGTAGCTATAGCGACCTGAGGAGCTGATGCAGCCCATACAAGAGGGGATATCTAGGAATAGGTAGGACACTGTTAATGGACATATATTGCAAAGTGACTTGTTTTTGCAAGATCTTTAACATCAAGAGCAGCAATCCCTGTAGTGAGACAACCCCTTTAATGGGCCCCATTCTATGAGAATAAGTCCTTAAGGGTTTCCAGCTTTTACTGCTGGGATCAGAGGAAGATTGATCTCCGCTCTTTAATTCCTTAAATACCATAATCAAAGGCAACCACAGTTTTCAGAGGGACAATCCACTGGTGCCTCCGCATCACAGTCGTGGTATCCTAATAAGTTGTCATGGCAGCTGGGAACCTGACAATGCCTCCATGGTATATCACAGACAATCATAATACAATGCAATGAAGAAGCCTTGTAATAAATGTGTTATAGAAGAGATCAAATGATTGCATGTTTAAAGGGATTGTTTCACTATAGAAATTGATGGCACATTGATGGTCAGGACTCTCTCATTGAAATTAATGGGAGTTCTAAGTACAGCTCCTATAAACTTCAATTCATTTCAATGGGAGGGTCCCGACCACCTCTCCATTCAAAACAGAGAAGTTTCTGGGCTTATTCTTAAGATAGGGACCTGCACCTATAAAAGATTGATGGCATATCATATTGATATACCATCAATGACTGTAGTGAGACAACCCCTTTATTTCACATAGGCAATTAAAGAAAATAATGAAATAAAAGAAGTTTAATGTATAAAAAAGCTTAAAAAAAATGTAAAAAAAATGTTTCCCTTACAAAAAAATTTTATTGTGAAAAAATATTTTTTTTAAAATTGTAAAGTTATAATGTTGTATATCACCCATGATAATTTTTGTATTCTTCACACACCTCTCAAAAACAAAATAAAAGGTAATCAGAAAGTCGTATATACCCCACAATTGTGCCAATAACAATACAGCTACATTAATGGAAAAAAAATATGATGGTTTTTAGATTGACAAAAGGAATTTTAAAAAAAAGGGTTTGTATTATGCAAAAGTAGTAAAACATTAAAAACTTTATAAATTTAATATTGCAGTAAAAATAACCCACCCAAAAAATTACAGAATAATAATTTTTTTTATTCTCCTCAAAAAATGCATGGAAGCTATATAATACAATGCATGTAAACCAAGATAGTGCTATGAACAAATACAACTCAATCTGCAAAAGAAAATAAAACTCAGTAAAAGAAATAAATATTGAAACGCGACAATAACAAAAATGGGGGGAAAAAATGCTTGGTTATTAAGGCCCAGAATAGGCTGTCATTAGAGCTCAATTGCCCATGGTTTTAACACAATTTTAAATAGTAACTAACTCAAATATGTTTTACTGTTTGTTTTTCCTTGTTCCAGACATCCACTACAAATTTTATATCTTAAAAAAAACTGCCAAAAACTTGTGTGGCTGAGCCAGTTTTCAGGCGTGTTCTGAGCCAAAAAACCTGTGGTAGCCCTGTTCTGTAGCTGTATGAACAGTCGTAGGCCAAACTTTTTTGCAAGCTGCAACAGAGGCAACACTTTTGAATGTGCCAATTATATGGGGCGTATTGCACCAGATTCGTAGGATTGGACACATTTATGAATGGGTAACACCAAAAGGAGGTGTGAAACTGTCAGTGCAAGCCAGACCAAGTTAAAAGTGGTCTGACTGAGGCCAAAGTTGCAGTAGACAAACTAAAATTGCTATTAGGGCAAAAAATATGAATTATTTCTCAACTAATACCACTAACGTAATGAAAACTATTTATGATAATTATCAAACGATATAAAATTAAATAATATAAAATTAATATAAAATTAACTAATATAAAATTATATAATATCCAAAAAATATAACATTATCTCATATAAAATAAATATTAAATTATAGAAGTAATATTACCCCTTATCGACATTTGACATATGAGTACATCATAGCATTGGTAAGTGGCTTTGTAGTGGGATTGTGCCGCAATCCCGCAACATAGGTGGCGGGTGCCAGCTGCTAATTGCCAACTGCCAGTAACAGCATGAGATGGAGTCGGCTCCATTCCGTGCTGTTTAACTCTTTAGACCCAGATCTGGTTTTGCAGTGAGCTCAGGGATCTGTGTTGCCCATGTAAACAGCGCTAAGATATCTGCACCAGTTATAAGGGAATCAACAAAAAAAATTGTTATGTAAAAATTTGCCTCCCAGAGGTCTTCTTCTGATATTATGGGGGGACGATATGTAAAATAAATAAATTTAAAAATGTCCACTGACAGAGCTTGAAATGATGCTGCTGACCGGACGCAAGCTTTAGGAATACACGTGCAATGAGGGTATTGAAAGTATTCTTTATTTCCTTAAGGGAACCTGTCACATAGGTTATGCCCCTCTTGCGATGAGAACAGCACAAGCTAGTGTCAGACTGCTGTTTCCAGCGCTGTGTCCCTTATTCTGTAAGATGCAGCAGTTTTAGAGCATTTACCCCTCAAATCTTATTCATGAGCAGGTGTTAGCTCCGCCCGCCAAAGGATATCCCCGCCCACTGACAGTTATTCACATGTTTCTGCCTATTCAAAGTAATCGGTTTATCAGTTGAGGTGGGCGGGGCTAACCTCCAATTGGCCGGGTTTGAAAAAAAAAGAAACACTCTGAAGGACTCTTCGAATGAATCTCTGGCTGAAAACTGCAGATTTGAGCACTAAATACACGAAAACTACAGCATCTTACAGAATAAGGGACACAGCGCTGGAAACAGCAGGTCTGACACTAGCTTGTGCTGTCCTCAGCAAGGGGGGAATCACCTATGTGACAGGTTCTCTTTAAAATGTTACGCGTTTCACAAGCATACAGAACCTACTTCTTCAGACAATTGAATTCAAATGAAACCGCTCATTTATGCAACCTCAGGACCCAGAACGAGCCTGAGGGTTGTCACGCCCCCCCGCTCGTTCTAGAGTTCTCACAGGCTAGATATGTTATTTCACAGATTCCCACATTTTCTATGTCATTTTTTTCGAATACAAAAATCAAAAACCGCCAACTTTAATATACATAAGTAAACGTACAAAAATTTTAAAAAAAAACCCCCGTACATGAAAAAAATTTAATAGAAATACCTTTATTCATTTTTTTTTCTATCTCTTAAATCAAAAGTACCTAAACTATACATATATAAACATGTAAAATCCATAAATCACCAAAAATGCCTTAAATGATTTGACCTTGAAATAAATGTAAAAAATCATATACACACAAATAAGTAAATGAATCAAACAACCCAAACACTTACAAAAGATAAAGAAAGGCCCCCTGGGGGAGTTAAACGTCGTTTTTTTTTGAGCGATTATTATCGACAAGTTGAAAACCCGGGACGGTATTTTTTGTCGGTTTTTTTCGACACGCGATAATTTATTAAAAACGTGATAATCTATTAATATCGCGCCCTTTTCCCGGCGTTCTGTATTTTGGCGGAGCAAATCAGCTTACAGAAAAAGAGCAGGGTGGCTGTGTGGGGCGACGTATGAAAGGGGGTGTTATGGTTGCGTTGGCTGGGAAAAAAACATACCTCATTTTAATAAACAGCCCTTCCCGTTCTGCCTCAGTGTGTGTCAACCTTATAGCTAGGACGTCGCTCTGCCTTGTCCAAACAGTCACAAAAATTTTTCAATTTCTTCACAAACGCCCTTTCTTTTACCCGTTTCTTTTAACTTAGTTTTAAAACAGGATTTGAGATTTTTATAGTTACAGGAATTTTAAGGAGCATCTACCCCTGTAAAGTACAGGTGGGAGCGGGGGGGGGGGGGCCCCCGGGGCGAACACAACAAGCTCTTTAAAAATATTTTGTTCCCCCCCTTAGTGTAACATTGCATTGCAATAGCTTTATTATTTCAGTTTTTTATTGAAAAATTATTGGGTATGGGGAGCCTGAACTTATATTTAGGTACAGATCTTTTTGGGAACTGGTTATTTTTTAGGTGAAAAAATCCCCTTTTTTTATCGCATACTTTAATAGTGTTCTTTTTAATTTTGCCCTGTCCAGCTTTGTTGATAGAGCTACTTTGCAGTTAAATTTGAATCCAGCAATTTTGTAGTCACCGCAGGTGATTGATAGGAGCCAAAAATTTCCTTTTATTATCCGATTATTTCAGATACGTGTTTTTTCACTTTGGCGCAGGCCAGCTTTGTTGATAGGCTACTTTGCAGTTAAATTTCAATCCCGCAAATTTTGTAGTCACCACAGGTGAATTGATAGGTGCCAAAAATACCTTTTTTTTATCCGTATTCATTTCAGATACGTGTTTTTTCACTTTGGCGCAGCCAGCTTTGTTGTAGAGTACTTTGCAGTTAAATTTTAATACAGCAATTTTGTAGTCCCCACAGGTCATTTGTAGGTACCAAAAAAACGTTTATTATCCGTTTTACATTTCAGACAGTGTTTTTTTCACTTTTGGTCATCAAACTTTGTTGATAAGGTACCTAGCACTTAAATTTCAATCCAGCAATTTTGTAGTCACCACAGGTGAATTGATAGGTGCCAAAAATACCTTTTTTTACCCGTATTCATTTCGTAGGTTTTTTTTACTTTGGGCAGACCAGCTTTTTATAGAGCTACATTGCAGTTAAATTTTTTCACAAATTTTTAGTCCCACAGGTGAATTGAAGGTGCAAAAATCCCTTTTATTATCCGTATTAGTTTTGGGATTTTTATCGAAAAAGTGAAAGGGAAAGGGTTTTTTATGGTGATCAAAATTTTTTAGATCATGCGATAATTAAGGAAAAATTTTGTGCTCATCATTAAGGATGGCCATTTTCGGCGCTTCTGTAATTTTGGGGGCCGAAATCGTTCAGATAAGCAGGGTGAGATTGTGTGCGATGCTTGACTGGGTTTTTTGGTTGGTTTGGGGCTGGAAAAAAAAATTGACCTTTTTTACATAAACAGCTTTTTTCCTTTCCCCCTCGGTCTCTCAGCGCCTGGAGTAGGAGTGCGCTCTCCCTGTCCCCCAAAAGCTCGCGAATTATTCTTTTCTGCAAAGAGAAACCTTACTATTAGCTTTGATCCTTAAAATTTTATTTTAATTAAGTTTGGAAATTTTATTATTAGCTAAGATTTCTTATTTTAACTTTGCTTTTGAAATTTTTTTCCCGGATTTGGGCACCTAATTAATTAGGATACACATATTTTGTAACTGCAGGTCTCGTGTTAGGTGCCAAAAATCCATTTATTATCAGATACTTTTCGATGGGTTTTTCTTTTAAATTTTTTACCCATTCCACCTTTTTATATATCACCTTGCACGATATCTGAAAAAAGTTTTATATCACCACAGGTGAAATTTTAAAGGGGCAAAAAATACGTGTATTATCGAAAAATTAAAAGGGTAGGGTTTTTTGACTTTGGGCACTTTCAGCTTTGTTCATTGACGCGCTTGCCTAAATGAAAAAAGCAATTTTATATCCCACGGGTGAATTGAAAGGTGCAAAAAAAAACCCTGTATTTACGAAATCATAAAAATATGTTTTTGACTTTGGGGCCCCTACAGTTTGTTCTTGAGAGCTTGCACTAAATCAAAAAAGCAATTTTTTAGTACCACAGGTGAATTGAAAGGTGCAAAAAATACCGTGTATTATACGAAAAACATAACAATACTGTTTTTTTGCACTTTTGCCCAGTCCAGATTTGTTGAAGACACTTTGCAGTTAAATTTAAATTTCCAGCAATTTTTTTTTGATTAGAGGGATTTGAGAATAGCTGTGATTTGCTGTCTTTTAATAAGAGATTTTCCAAAACTATTCCATACCTTCTCAAAATATTATATTTCTGAACATGGAGAGAAATGCAGGTGGTAAGCGAGCAAAGGGCCCTGTGAATCACAGTAACGAACAGCGTCGGCAATCTGTCCTTCAGTGGTTAATGCAACCTGCATTCAGCAGTCTTACCTCCTCGTCCTCCCAGTCACGGCCAAAAAATGTCGTCATCATCCTCGTCATGTGCGCCATGCGTTTTGGGTCATGATGCAGTCCAGGACAGGAATAGTCAATGTCCAGTTCAACTAAAAATGGGGGTTTCAAAGACTACTTTCTTCCGCCACTTTTTAATCTGGGGGTTTCATGCAGGTTTTTTAGGTCTGCTGCGTTCCAG
This sequence comes from Phyllomedusa bahiana, assembly GCA_025379985.1. Taxonomy (NCBI): domain Eukaryota; kingdom Metazoa; phylum Chordata; class Amphibia; order Anura; family Hylidae; genus Phyllomedusa; species Phyllomedusa bahiana. The sequence continues at coordinate 27,145 of JAODAL010010730.1, read as the reverse complement.
GACAGGGATATTCAATGTCCAGTTCAAGTAAAATGAGGGTTTCAAATAATATTTGCCTTCTGGCATTTTTTAATTTGTGGGTGATGCAGGTTTAAGGGTCATGCTATGGTACAAGACAGGGATAGTGAATGGTGTGTGATTTTTTACTGTGGCTTTTATAGCCTAAGTGTTGTGCCTAAGATGTAGCACTTTATCCATTTAAACTGTTGTGGCTGTTAATTCCAGCTTCTCCACCCTGTTTGGTGTAAGAAGAAGGTGTTGTTTCTCTCCCATAGACTTTAATGGTCATCGGAGATGATCGACTATCGAAAAACCTTATCGATGGTGGCCGACTATCGGGCTATCGCCCGATGTCGATAGCCAACGTAATCGCTCAACACTAATCCGTATACATTTCAGACAGGTGTTTTTTCACTTTTGGTCACTCAAGCTTTGTTGATAGAGCTACTTTGCAGTTAAATTTCAATCCAGCAATTTTGTAGTCACCACAGGTGAATTGATAGGTGCCAAAAATACCTTTTATTATCCGTATTCATTTCAGATACGTGTTTTTTCACTTTGGCGCAGGCCAGCTTTGTTGATAGAGCTACTTTGCAGTTAAATTTGAATACAGCAATTTTGTAGTCACCACAGGTGAATTGATAGGTGCCAAAAATACCGTTTCAGACAGGTGTTTTTTTCACTTTTGGTCACTCAAGCTTATGGTTGATGTAGGTACCTAGCCTTAAATTTCAATCCAGCAATTTTGTAGTCACCACAGGTTTAATTGATGGGGGCCAAAAAATACCTTTTGTTATCCGTATTCATTTCAGATACGTGTTTTTTTCACTTTGGCGCAGGCCAGCTTTGTTGTTTGAGCTACTGTGCAGTTATATTTGATTTCAGCAATTTTGTGTCCCACAGGAAATTGTAGGTGCCAAAAATACCGTTTAGACGGGTGTTTTTTTACTTTTGTCACTCAAGCTTTGTTGATAGGGTCCCTTGCAGTTAAATTTGAACCAGCAATTTTGTAGTCCCCACGGGTGTATTAATAGGTGCCAAAAATCCCTTTTATTTCCGTTTATTTCAGATACGTTTTTTTTCCTTTGCGGGGCCAGCTTTGTTGATAGAGCTACTTTGCAGTTAAATTTGAATACAGCAATTTTGTAGTCCCCACAGGTAAATTGTAGGTCCCAAAAAATACCGTTTTTTAAAGATCTTTTCAGAAGGTTTTTTTTCACTTTTGGTCACTAAGTTTGTTGTGAGGTACCTCGCACTTAAATTTCAACCCAGAAATTTTTGTGTCACCACGGGTGAATATAGGTCCCAAAAAAATCCCTTTTTATTACCCCGGTTTTAAAATTTAATACTGTTTTTTCACTTTGGCGCAGGCCCAGCTTTTTTGATAGAGTTTACTTTGAGTTTAATTTAACCACAATTTTGTAGTCACCACAGGTGAATTGATAGGTCCCAAAATACGTTTTTATCCGATACATTTCAGCGGTGTTTTTTTCACTTTTGGTCACTCAAGCTTGTGATAGAGGTACCTAGCAAAAAATTTCAATCCAAAAATTTTGTAGTCCCCAAAAGGGGAATTGATAGGTGCCAAAAAATACTTTTATTACCCGTATTTCATTTCGATACTGTTTTTTCACTTTGGCGCAGGCCAGCTTTGTTGATGAGTACTTTGCATTTAAATTTTAATACAGCAATTTTGTAGTCACCACAGGTGAATTGATAGGTGCCAAAAATACCGTTTATTATCCGTATACATTTCAGACAGGTGTTTTTTTCACTTTTGGTCACTCAAGCTTTGTTGATAGTGGTACCTAGCACTTACATTTCAATCCAGCAATTTTGTAGTCACCACAGGTGAATTGATAGGTGCCAAAAGTACCTTTTATTATCCGTATTCATTTCAGATACGTGTTTTTTTCACTTTGGCGCAGGCCAGCTTTGTTGATAGAGGTACCTTGCACTTAAATTTGAATCCAGCAATTTTGTTTTGATTTGAGGGATTTGAGAATAGCTGTGATTTGCCGTCTTTTAATAAGAGACTTTCCAAAACTCTTCCATACCTTCTCAAATTTTTATCTTTCTGAACATGGAGCGAAATTCAGGTGGTAAGCGAGCAAAGAGGGGGGTAGAACATGGAGGTAGAGGTACGAGAGAAGGTGCTCCTTCCAGTGCTGGCGACAACACACATGCCAGCGGATCGTCGGTTGTAAGACCGTCAGGCCTGTCATCGCTGGGTCAGGGCCCTGTGAATCTCAGTAACGAACACCGTCGCCAATCTGTTCTTCAGTGGTTAATGCAACCTGCATCCAGCAGTTTTACCTCCTCGTCCTCCCAGTCACCTCCACAAATGTCGTCATCAGCATCATCAGCATCCATCCAACATGAAGCGAAGACAGCCCAAATGTCAACTCATGTACCCACCACTGTGGATAATCCATTTTCTGAAGACCTCTTTGATGACAAAATGCGGTTGGGGTCAGAAAGGCATGTTAAAAGATCACAAGGCCAAAGAGGATGATTTTACTCATGCTCTGATGCCCAGTTACTGATGCCATCAGAGGAGAAGAAGGAAGCCGGTCAATCGGCAAAAATCCGGCTGGCGGTCAGCACGCCTTGCAGTGCCTCTGCTTGTAGCCCGCAGCTCCTGGATGCAGAAAGTCTGGACGACCAAGTCACCTGTGTTGATGATTGATGATGATGATGATGACGACATTGCGGATCCATCCTGGTCTTTTCCGAGAATTTGTTTTGCGAGCGCTTCATCCACTGGACGAGGTGGAAGACGATGGGGTAGTGTCAATACGGGTCCCGCCTCAAAAAGGGAGGAGGGGGTCGCAGAAGTCCGCTGATATGATTTCCGCCAGCCATGGTCAGCGGAAAACCCCGCTCCTCGCTTATCGCCGTCAAAAAGGTCCAGGACCTCTCAAGCCTGGGCCTTCTTTGAGCAAGCCTCTGATTCGCCCAGCGATGTCTTTATGCCACCTTTGCCGTAAACGCATAAGTAGAGGCAAGAATCTTAGGTGTTTAACCCCCCACCAACATGTCTGGGCCACATGCAGCGAATGCATGAGTTGAATGGAGGCAACACTTGGCCCAAAAAAAGGCCAGACCGACGCCGGGCTTCCAACCACTGTCAAAACCCACTGTCTCCGCCTCTTCCTCCTCCGCCACCACCAAGCGTTCCCAGCTGCCCATGGCTCTCAAGTCTTGATTCACCTCTCTCCTCGCTACCTCCCCTGCCTCTCCCCTTTTGCCAAATCCCTTCACTGGCTACCCATTGCCCAGCGAATACGTTCAAGCTAGCAACTTCGACTACAAGGCTCTCCATAACCTCTCCCCTTCATACATCTCTGCCTTAATCTCTAAAATTCCTCCCTCACGCAACCTCCGCTCCTCACAGGACCTTCTCCTCTGCTCTCCCTCTTATCACCTCCTCACATAACCGTCTCCAAGACTTCTCCCCGTCTTCTCCCCCCACTCTGGAACTCACTGCCCCAACACATCAGACTTTTCCCCCTCTCTCACCGGCTTCAAAAGTAACCTGAAAACCTACCTCTTCAGGATTGCCTATAACCAACATTAAACCGGGTTTGCACTGCTCCGCCCCACAAACATGTTGCCCTCACCCCTTTTGTCTCTTCACCCCTCCCCTGTAGCTTGTAAGCCCTCGCGGGCAGGGACCTCTTTCCCTCTGTACCAGTTGTTAGTCACTTATTGTCACTTTGTAATTGTTTGAAACCCAAAGTTATTTTTGTACCCGCCTGAAATGTACAGCGCCCTGGAATCAAGGGCGCTCCAAAATAAATGATAATAATAATAATAATAATAATGATCAGGGATCAGCCTCCGCTTCAGCCTCCACCTTAGCCCGAGTACCACCAGCACCACCAGAGGGGGCCCCTCCTACCCCTTCTCCTTCCGCCAGTTTACGACCTGCATGCCGTACAGCGCCTGTCTAGCAGCCAGCCTTCTGTCTTCCAGGTTTTGGGAGCAGAAGAAACACTTTTTAAACCCAAACCATCCCAAAAACCAAAAAGCCTGAATGTCGGCATTGCCAGGCTTTTGGCCTTGGAAATGTTGCCTTTCCGTCTGGTGGACACAGATGGTTCCGCCACATCATGGCCCTCGCCTGACCCCAAACCAAAGATGCCGAGCAGGCATTTCTTTGCCAGAAAAGCCGTCCCTGCCCTGGCCAGCCACGTGTCATCTAAAATTTCAAGCGCGTTGTCTGCATCTGTGTCCGGAAAAGTCCATCTCACCACCGACACTTGGACTAGTAAGCACGGCCAAGGCCGCTATATCTCTGTGACAGCTCACTGGGTGAGCTGGGTGGATGTCTCTGGGGGTGACGGTGGCTCTCAGGCTCGGCGCACGCTCTTCAAAACCGCAGGGATGGTGCAGGGCTCTTTCCCCCAAGGTCCTCTGGTGGCATCACGTGCCCAGAGAAACCAGGCCGTGTTGAAATTAATCTGTCTTGGAGACCATCCACACACAGGTCAGGAGCTGTGGACGGCTCTCCGCAACGAGACAGAGCGCTGGCTGGGTGACAAGAACCTTGTGCCAGGCAAGGTGGTGTGCGATAACGGGCGAAATCTGCTGGCCGCCCTTAAGATCGGTAGGCTGGAGCACATCCCTTGCCTGGCACATGTCATAAACCTCGTCGTCCAGAAATTTCTAAAGAGCTACCCGGGTCTGGACTGCCTGCTGAAGAAGGCTCGAGGTCTGAGTTCGCACTTCTGCCGTTCGCACCCTGCTTCGTCCCGCCTGGCTGCGTTGCAGCGTCAGCTCGGCCTCCCCGTCAACCGTCTCATTGTTGACGTGGCAACATGCTGGAATTCCACCCTCCACATGCTCCAGCAATTGTGGGAGCAGCGCAATGCCATTACGCAGTACGAAGTGACACATGGCCTGACAAGCAGCGGTGTGACCTTGGGGTGTGAGCCACCCGAGAGTGGAGGCAGGTGAAAGAGCTCTGCACCATCCTTGCCAGTTTTGAAGAAGCCACCAAAATGGTCAGTGCGGACGATGCCCTTGTCAGCATGAGCATTGTGGTGATCTTAGTTCTGGAACGATCGTTGGACACTCTGAAACATCAGGTCCCGCCAGCGACGGAGGAGGAGACGGACACAGATGCGGACACGGAGCCTTTCACAATCCACAAGGCCCGACAGTTTCTCAATTTTATCGGTCTTCATTAGGCAGTGGTTCGGGGTCCAGGGCTAGTGCAAGGCGGCACCTCAGCTCTCAGGGTGCATCATCTGAGGCAAGTCAGGGCTGTGTTGAAGCTGTGCCGGAGGAAGCGGAGGAGGAGGAGGAGGAGGTATTCCTGGAGACCGACGTTACCGACGTCCCTGCCTTGGAAAGAGGTTGGCGCGAATTTGAGGCGGAGGAGGAAGATCAGTGTGCTAGTGCCCCTCGACCCAGAGGCTTGGGAAATCAAGGCTCCATCTCTCACATGAGTGCTTGGATGCTCCATTTCCTCCAACATGATCCTCGCATTAAGGCCATCAAAATGAACAACAGTTACTGGGTGGCCACCCTCCTGGATCCCCGGTACAAAACAAAACTCAGCACTTTCCTTCCACCCACCCAAATAGAGAGTAAAATGCAGGAAATGGAGACCTTGCTGATTGATCAACTGGAGACATCTGTTGCATCTGCTTCACGTTCTTCAAATGTCACGGTGGAACAACGTCAGCGACGTGACAGCAGTAGAGTGCCAAGTAGCCGTAGCGGCAGCAGCAGGCAAGGTGGCAGAAGCCTAATGGGTGACTTCTGGCAATCTTTATTTACCACCTCACCAACGCATGCAATGCAGGGCACACATACAACACACAGAGACCAGCTTAAGATCATGGTGCACGACTATCTGCGTCTCAACACCGATGTTTTTGTATGTGTTCCGGACCCAATAGACTTCTGGGTATCCAAAATGGACGAATGACCCGAGCTCGCTCGCCACGCCATAGAGGTGTTGTCCTGCCCAGCAGCCAGCATCATATCTGAGCGGACCTTTAGCACAGCTGGAGGAGTCATTACAGACAAACGCATCCGGCTTTCCACAGATAATGTGGATCGTTTGACTTTCATCAAGATGAATCAGGCATGGATCTCTGATGATGTTGTGGCCCCAATTGCCGAGGTCACCGATTAGTTGCCGGTCTACTTCACATTCCTCTTCAAACAGAAATGGTCCTCTTGAAAAAAAATTTTTAAAATGATCATTTCTCACTGCAATTTTTAGTCTTAGTTCCCAACAGTTCATTTTGCTGGTTTTGCTGTGAGGAGACTGTAAGAGACAGCAAGGTTTCATGACAAAACCGTATTCCATTTACTCACTTCATCTTCAGAATTTTTCGCATTGTCAATGGTTTTGGGGCCATGTTGCCTCACAATTTTTAACAGTGGCTGAGAAGTCATTTTTATAATTTTTTGTGGTCATGGTGCTGTGAGATACAGCAATAATCGTGGTCCTTTGGAACAGAAATGTGGCTTTTAAGTGGCATTTCTCCCTCACAATTTTTAACAGTGGCTGAGAAGTCATTTTTATAATTTTTTGGGTCATGCTGCTTTGAAATGCAGCAATACTACAGGTCCTATTCTAAAAAATGTTGTTTCTAATAGACATTTGTTCTTCACAATTGTCAAAAGTGGCTCAAGGGTCATGTTTTGAATTTTTGGAGGCATTTTGCTGTGACATGCAGCTATACTACAGGTCCTATTATAAAAAAAATGTTGTTTCTAACAGACATTTGTTCTTCACAATTGTCAAAAGTGGCTCATGGGTCATGTTTAGAATTTTTGGGGGCATTTTGCTGTGAAATGCAGCTAGACTACAGGTCATATTGTAAAAAATGTGGTTTCTATCAGACATTTGTTCTTCAAAATTGTCAAGAGTGGCTCAAGGGTGATGGTGCTGTCAGAAACAGGAATAGGTAGGACACTGTTAATGGACACATATTGCAAAATGACTTGTTTTTGCAAGATTTTTAACATAGCTCTCACTGCACCCACTGTAACTTTGGCCCTGGCTGCTGAACCTGCGTGTTAATTAGGTTGACAGACGCTAGCCTGGGCTCTCACCGCACCCACTGTAAGTCTGGCAGCTGGACCTCCGTGTTAACAGATGGCTGACGGCAGCACTGGCTCTCACCGTTAGAGGCAATCAGGAGAGCTTCAATTTTCTCTAAAAAATCAGATTTTGAAAAAGGTGATTTCTGTGAGGTTAAGTAGCGTCAAAAAGGGCTCCAGGGCTGGACACAAATTGCACAATTTGAGGCTTAAAATTTACTGGGGCTGGAGTCACTATGGGGTCGCATCATTTGATCTCCAGGGGAGTCTGTCCCTAATCACTGAAGAAGGATTGGAGGAAAAATGAAACCATTGAATTGATTGGCTGAATCACTCTCAGAAGCCAGGAGGGCAAATGTCTTCTCAACTAAGAAGTGTTTTGGGGATGATTAGGACATTTGTATTACTTATGGGGTGTGCGGACGAATTAACACATCTTACACGTGTAAAAAAATACCTTTAAAAACTGCAGGGAGGGGTGTATGTTGTATGTTATCACACTTGAAAAAAAAAAGCAAAATGATAATAATGTAAAACTATAAATAAAACTTCCCTAAATAAATTCTGTAAACAAATGTCAGTTACCAAAAAATATACTAAATGACAGTCACTGTACAAAATAGCATAGTGCCACTTTGTGATCTGTGGGTCAAACAGGTTTAGGGGTCATGCTGTGGTACAGGACAGGTATAGTCAATGTCCAGTGAAACTAAAATGGTGGTTGAAAGACTCCTTCTTCCGGCACTTTTTAAATCTGGGGGTCATGCAGGTTTGGGGCTCATGCTGTGGCTCAGGACAGGGATAGTCTATGTCCAGTGAAACTAAAATGGTGGTTGAAAGACTCCTTTTTCCGGCACTTTTTAATCTGGGGTCATGCAGGTTTGGGGCTCATGCTGTGGCCCAGGACAGGTATAGTCAATGTCCAGTGAAACTAAAATGGTGGTTGAAAGACTCCTTTTTCCGGCACTTTTTAATCTGGGGGTCATGCAGGTTTGGGGTCATGCTGTGGCTCAGGACAGGGATAGTCTATGTCCAGTGAAACTAAAATGGTGGTTGAAAGACTCCTTTTTCCGGCACTTTTTAATCTGGGGTCATGCAGATTTGTGGCTCATGCTGCGTTCCAGGACAGGGATATTCAATGTCCAGTTCAATAAAATGATGGTTCAAATCATACTGCCTTCTGGCACTTTTTAATTTGTGGGTGATGCAGGTTTAAGGGTCAGGCTGTGGTGCAAGACAGGGATAGTGAATGGTGTGTGACTTTTTTTCTGTGGCTTTTATAACCTAAATTGTGTTGCCTAAGATGTAGCACGTATCCAGTTTGCTGTTGTGGATGTTAATTCCAGCTTCTCCAGCTCTGTTTGGGTGTAAGAATGAAGGTGTTGTTCCTCCTCCATAGACTTTAATGGTCATCGGCGATAATCTATTATCGACTATCGGAAATCGTCTTGATAATTGCCGATATCGACTATCGACCCGATGACGATAGTCAATGTAATCGCTCATCACTAGTCGTCTATCTAGCATTGAGGAAAAAATTCACTTTTTTTAGCTTGTATCTTTCGTGGAGTGCCGTGGACTTTCTTTGTTTTATGTAGGTAGGCTTTTGTACAGTATTGAAGCTGTTACTGCTGGCACCTTATTTTTTCCTTGTTTTTTCTTTTCTAGGAGTGCTGCTTTTATATATATATATATATATATATAATATATATATATTATATATATATTATATATATATATATACACATATATATATACACACATTTATTTATTATATATATATATATATATAATAGAAATGTTCTTAGTAAAATGTTTAGCTATTGAAGAAATATATAATGAAGAATACAAGATATTGCTAACAGAAATATTACATAAAAATAACCCCTAATGTATCACTAAGAAAAGGTGAAAAAATAGTAAAAATAGCAGAGTGCAAGAAAGCATTATAGCATTCGAACCCCCATGCAACCAGGAGTAGTGTTGCACTTCAGATTCTGTTAAATCCGACCTGAATTTCAGCGACTTGATTAAGTTTCTCCAAAATCAAGTTTTAGTGAAAATCAGCCCTAACCTTAACTGCAAACATAACCTAAGGAACATCTAGGCAACCCAAAAATTACAGTTAGGGTTAGCTCAACCCGAGCCCTAACTCTTAACTCCAAACCTTACACTAACTGTAAGCTTCACGATAGACTTTAATGGAATTCCAGACGTCCCAAACCCCAATTTTTTTTTACAATTTAGGCTAAATATTTAGCTATATAAGCAACACTGACCATGAAAAAGAGGGGGACTGTCATCCTGCTGTACTTAGCTCTAATGTGACCACATCCAGAATACTGGATTCACATGTACTTTGCCTACAAAAAGACAACGGCAAAAGAAAATTGGTCCAAAGACAGGCTCCAAAGCTGATGGAAGGTCTCAAGCATAAAAAATTACCAGGACAATTGTGTGAATAAATGTTTACTCCAACTAAAGAAATGTGTTTTAGTTCCTGGGGAATAGAATTAGCAGACTCTGAGGCTAGACAAAAAATAAAAACAGGGCTTATCAAAGTTAGAGTTATCATCACCAAAGAAAGTTTGCGGTAGTTTGTTTAGACTGGCACATAAGGCTACATATGCTTTGGATATGCCATATAAAAATGCACCAGTCCATTACCTGAGAGAATGCCCAAAGTGCAAGCTGCAAAAAAGGCAGATCTGCTGCATGGTGCATGGAATTGCCCAAAACTGCAGAAATATTGGGAGGATATATTCCAAGGGATAGATACAGTATGGAAAACCAAGGAACCCAGAGCACCTATAAACGCCATTTTTTTTTACATTCCAGTAGAGGTAGGAGTTGAGGAGGAGTCCCAAGCAACAGTAAACATTAAACATAGCCTTAAAGGTACAGTAAAGGAAATAATTATTTGATCCGTTGCCGATTGTGTAAGTTTGCCCACTGACAAAGACATGAACAGTTTATAATTTTAAGGGTAGGTTAATTTTTAACATTGAGAGATAGAAAATCAAAAATAAAATCCAGAAAATCCCATTGTATAAATGATATAAATTTATTTGCATTTTGCAGGGGAGAAATAAGTATTTGATCCCTCTGGCAAATAAGACTTAATACTTGGTGGCAAAACGCTTGTTGGCTAGCACAGCAGTCAGATGTTTCTTGTAGTTGATGATGAGGTTTGTGCACATGTCAGGAGGAATTTTGGTCCACTCCTCTTTGTAGATCATCTCTAAATCATTAAGATTTTGAGGCTGTCACTTGGCAACTCGGAGCTTCAGCTCCCTCCATAAGTTTTCTATGGGATAAAGGTCTGGAGACTGTCTAGGCTACTCCATGACCTTAATGTGCTTCTTTTTTAGCCATTCCTTTGTTGCCTTGGCTGTATGTTTTGGCTCATTGTCTTGCTGGAAGACCCAGCCACGACCCATTTTTAAATGTCCTGGTGGAGGGAAGGAGGTTGTCTCTCAGGACTTTACGGTACATGGCTCCATCCATTCTTCTATTGATGTGGTGAAATAGTCCTGTGCCTTTAGCAGAGAAACACCCCCAAAACAATGTTTCCGCCCCCATGCTTGACAGTGGGGATGGTGTTCTTTGGGTCATAAGCAGTATTTCCCTTCCTCAAAACACGGTGAGTTGAGTTAATGCCAGAAAGCTCAATTTTTTTCTCATCTGACCACAGCACCTTCTCCCAATCACTCACAGAATCATCCAGGTTTTCATTGGTAAACTTCAGACGTGCCTGCACATGTGCCTTCTTGAGCAGGGGGACCTTGCGGGCACTGCAGGATTTTAAACCATTACGGCGTAATGTGTTACCAATGGTTTTCTTGCCCATGTTGTAGAGGTTAGAGTCTGACTGATTAATTGAGTCTTTGGACAGGAGTCTTTTATAAAGGTGACTATTTAAGATAGCTGTCTTTAATGCAGGTAACAAGTTTATTAAGAGTGTCTAACTGGTCTATAGGAGCCAGAACTCTTGATGGTTTGTAGGGTTCAAATACTTATCTCTCTGCAAAATGCAAATAAATTTATATAATTTATACAATGTAATTTTCTGGATTTTATTTTTGATATTCTATCTCTCACTGTTAAAATTAACCTACCCTTAAAATGATAGACTGTTCAGGCGACATGTATGAAGGAAGGCGCATCGAAGTGAATAGTTGAGTCTCATTTTCAGTGTATAATGCACCTGATGTATGAAAGTGGTTTATGTGCGTTCATAAATGGAGTCTAAAGTTCAATGTGCCTCGCCTATGTGTTAGGTGCATTACGGAATGCGACTAACATGTATAAAGGCTATAGATAGGCTGGAAACAAGAGAAAGGTCCTTAGAATAGCATTTCAGCGAATAGAAACTATGGTACTAATCCTGCTTAGAGGACCACAGGTCCCAGCAACACCTGTGCTGTGCTGGCTCTTGCTGTATGTAGAAAAAAGGGGGAGAACAGCAAAAATAAATTTCAAATTTAATGTAGTAAGAATTTAAAATATAAAAATCTGAACAACATAATCAGTGGGTTATTTAATGTAAAATTAGTTTAAAATTCTATGAATTTTAAATCTATTTTATAGGAGATATTTCTATATTTACGGGACATTATATATTGTTATATAAATTTTATATGATCACATTTTTCATTAAATTTAAATAATTTCATTTTATACAGTTTGATAATTATAATAAATTCCTTTTTATTATAGTACTGGTGTAAGTTGAGAAATATTGGACATTTTTGCCCCTTACAGCAAATCTAGCTCCACTTCGACTTCTCAGGCAGACCAAAATTTAAATAGGTCTGTTTGTCGGAGCAGTAATGTTTTGCCGGACCACATTCATATATGTGTCTAATATTACGAATGTGGTGTGACACGCCCCCAGAACACCCCTTCATGTTAGGCGCATTTGAAAGTGTCAAGTCTTACGAACAATGCGCCTAACACATACGTTGTTTAAATTGTCCCTCTTCGCGGACGATATTTTGTTGACCCTGACTGACGTACATACCACGTTGCCTTCCCTTCATGCCCTTCTTGCTGAATTTGGAGCCCTCTCGGGATATAAGATCAACACCTCAAAGACAGAGGCCCTTCCAATCAACATGCCCCCTGAGGTCTCATCCTCCCTCAAAAATAATTACTCCTACAAGTGGCAAACCCAATCGCTCAAATACCTGGGCATCCAGATAACGGACCAATATCCCTCCCTCTATAGCGCTAATTTCCCTCCCCTCTTTAAAGAATTGAAAGATACACTCTCTAGGTGGCACCGCCTTCCCCTCTCTCTTCTAGGTAGAATTAACTCGGTCAAAATGTCCATCTTACCAAAACTCCTCTACCTATTCGAGACTCTCCCGGTAATGGTCCCGCTGAGTGAGCTACGCTCCATACAGGCAGCTATCCTAAGATTCATATGGGCCCAGGGCAGGCATAGGGTGGCCAAAAGTGTTATGATGGCTAGTAGGCGGCGTGGGGGACTGGCGGTTCCGAATATCCTCAACTACTATTGGGCCACCCACTTGCGTTGTATCCCAGCTTGGTCATCCCTCCGAGCATATACCAAGTGGATGGAGATAGAAAAGCTGTGGCTTGCACCCATCTACCCCAATGCACTTCTATGGCATTCGAAGCCTCTCCCCTCACTGGGATACCTATTGGGTCCAATCAAGTTTACGCGGCAGATATGGAATCAGTGCAGGACCAGATTTCAGTTAGCTTCCAAAGCTTCACCCATGGCCTCCTTTTTGTGCACACCCCTTTTCCCTGCTGGCTCATCTGGATTTGTGGCAAGACCGTGGCTGGGGCATGAGTTATTCCGGTTTGTGGATGTTGCTAGGGCAGGAGACAGGAGGCTGATTCCGTTTGACACCCTTCAGAGGGACTATAATCTCCCTGAGAGATCCCGATTTCATTACCTCCAGATAACTCACCTCATGTCTTCCATGTTTGGCACATCTACCCTCTCGACCCCTCTTTTGAACAGCTCTGTAAAGCGGGCCACAGTACTAAGGGTCTCATTTCCACGATCTACTCCATTCTCTCAGACGCGACCTCTGCTGAACCCCCCACACACAGATACATGGCCAAGTGGGAAAGCTACTTAGGTAGGGAAATACCCTTCCCCTCATGGCAGGTGATTTGGAATGCAGCGGCGAAATCTTCAGTATGTATCCAGCATAAAGAAAATCTATACAAAATACTATTCTTTTGGTACCATACACCGGAGGTCCTGCACAAATGGAACCCCCAGCTCCCATCGGTATGCTGGCGATGCTGCTCCTCAGTGGGTACGCTGCCGATATTTTTTGGGATGCCCGATTATTCAACCCTTTTTGTCACAGGTCATGGAGCTTATAGCTGAGGTTTTGGGGGTGAGGATCCATTGGACCCTTCACCTATTTACTGAGTGGGCCGGTCAAGGGTTTATCTAAACAGGACTCCAAACTTATGTTACATATTCTCACAGGAGCCAGGTGCCTAATTTCAGGTAGATGGAGGCAGACCACGCCACCAAGTAGAGGGGATCTCTGTCGGAGGCTCACAGAAATACGACGAATGGAGTTTCTAACTGCCCTGCTCCATGACAAAATGGATTCTTTTGAGACAAAATTGGTCCGCATGGGACATGCACCGGCTTGTTGCACCATCTTGACCAGACCCCTCCCTTCTTTCCACCCCCCCCCCACTCCACCTTACCCCTTTGTCTCATGTCCTGCGTCTATATGTTTTATGCTGTTTCTTTTTGATGAGGCTGGAAGTCTTTGATCTATGACTTAATGAGTAACCATGTAAGCCTTTTCTATTTCGCAGCCTCAATGTTACTACCGTTTAGGTTTGATTGCTTTAGTTCAATGCCTGATTCACACATGCCTTATACGTGAAACTATATTTTTCAGGTGTCAATTTGCACCGTTGTTTTACTTGTTTTGTCACAATAATTGAAAAATCAATAAAAAATTGTCAATTAAAAAAAAAAACACATACGTTAGGTGCATTAGACATCGTAGCCGACTCAGTTAGGTGCATTGTACGCCAGAAAAAGGTTGAAAAAAGCCTTCATTCATGTCGGCCTATGTGATTGTCAGTGGGCAAACGTACAAAATCAGCAAGGGATCAAACAATTATTTCCTTCACTGTATACTACGTCGTTGGCTGGAAGATATTGTCCTTAGCCAAGAGGAGGTGGAAACCACTATAAGAAGACTTCTATTAATAGATAAGATTGATGCCAAAAGGAAAAAAGACAAACCAACTAAAAAATTCTTCCAGAAATGGAAAACCTTTGTTATCAAAATTTTCTCAGATGAAGATTTAAGTAAACTTATGAGACCCTTCTGAATGGCTGCTTGAGAAAGGCCACAGTGTAGTGGCTGAAACGTTCATTTTGAACTCCTTATGGAAAAAAGGGTTTTTCCCTGTTTAAATTCCATCTGGTGCTCCCCGTTGGGCATTTTTTCAAATTCCTGACCCTTCTGAAGGGGCATCTTCCCATCTACTAGAAAATTTCCCAAGGTACGCTGGGTTAACTGGTGTTAGGAAAACACGGATAAGAAAATTGATCGCCTATGTGTTTTCCCTTTGAAATTGGTAAAACTTTATTTAAAAGGTTTAATTGATTTTTCCCTTTTGACCGCTGAAAAAAATTTTAAATGGAAAAAAAAATTTCACACTGTTTCCTTTGACAAAAAAACTAAGGGAGAGAGAGACTTTAGTTGTTTTATTTTGAAAAGATTTAGTTGCGGGAAAGTTGTTTTTTGGGGTTTTTTTTCCAAAAGGGGAGTTTTTTCGGGGAAAGGGCTTTTAAAGGACCCTTTTTAAAGGCTCGTTTTGGGGTTTTCCAAAATTTATCAAAACCCCATTTTTTAAACAAAAGATATGAATAAAAAGAAATGGGGGCCCAAAAGATGTAATGCAAAATTTTTAATTTTTTTACAAGCAATCCCTGGCTTATATAATTTTCTGTATAAGGGGATCATATTTTTAAAATTTTTACTAAAACAAACGTCTTTTTACTTTTTTTACGCATTTTTCCCCGGCGCTCGGGGTGGGGCGCGGGGGGCCGCGGCGGTTCGCGGCGTTGCCCCTTCCCCTCCTCCCCGGGGAAACCCCGTACTTACCAGTCCCCCCCTCCTGTGCCAGCTCTGACACCCCCCTTTGCGCATAACCGCTGCTTAAGGGACGCCGGGGAGGGGCGGGTCCCGGAAATAAAGGGCCACGCCCATTTTTTTGGTTTAATTGAGGGGCCGCGGGTCCTAAAAAAAGGGGTTCCAGGGCCCCCACCCAACCCTCATGCCAGTCTTTTGAAATTTTTTTTTGGTGCTTTTAGGGGTTTTAATTTGGGTTCATCTTGATTCCCCGTGTACCAGCCGTTTGCTTACTTTTTCCTGACCTTGCCTGTTTGCCGCCCCCCTGACCTTTCTGCCCGTCTCTGACTAGGGAACCTCTGTGCCTCCCCGAACCCTTCGCCTGTCCCCGACTACCCCCCGGGTTTTAGGGTTTCGTCCCAGGGTTTGTACCCCGGGGGGCCACCGCAAGCCAGCACGTCGGGGGAAACGACCGGGTAGCCTCACGCCGCAGAAAGGGGCCCCCTTCCTGCTTTGCGGCGGGCTTTGGTGAAAAACCGGGGGCTACTTAGTTTCCCGGTCCCTGGCAGGGCTTAGCTTTCTTTTCTTGCGTTGGCCCAGCGGATCCCCCCTGGTTACAGTACGGGACTGGCCAGGGTTTTCCCGGGCCAGGGAACCCTTTCTGCCTATCCCCGGGATGCCACACGGGGGTCGCCCAGCAGAAAAAAACGTATGCCAGTAGGGGGCCATGATGCAAAACCTTGCTACCCGAATGCCTCCCCCGGCTCCCGGGCCTCCCCCCAAGCACCCCTTGCCCGCATCCTTTTGCCTCCCTGTTGGGCTCCGTGACCCGCCCCTGCATTTCCCGCCCCCCTCCCCGTACGATGGTGCCCCAAGAAGTGCCAAGGGTTCATAAAGCCAGTGCCCCATCCCCCTCAAAAATGAGGGGGGGAAATTTCCCCAACGGGAGGGGAAATTTGGCCTTCATAACACCATTTGGGGGAAAACCCCTTTGGGCCCGGGGGGCCACGCCACTAGGGGACCGGGGGGGACCCTCTACGGGGGACCCCAAAAACCTTCCCCCGGGGGTTTCCGCAGGGTTTTTTGGAAAACCGGGCCAAACTTCGTCGGCTGCGCAGCAAGCTCCTTCTTCGTCAGGGGCGACATCCCCAGTGGGTGGGGTTATTCGGTGCGGGTTTCGCACTCTCGCTTCGGAGCTGGACTGGAATAACGATTCGTTGGGGGTTGACATTTTGGCAAGGCCTCCGGGGCGAATCAGGGACGGGTTTCCGCCGCTCGGGTTTAACCACCCGGTTTGGCATGACCAAAACCATTTAGCCCCCCGAGGGATATTCGCTTCGCCAAAAGGCAAAAAGGGAGCTCCGCCTAAAAGGGGAAAAAAACCGTCCGGTCCACGCCCTTTTTTTCCCCCGTTTGGTCCCACTTTCGCGGCCCTCCTCTTCCCCCCTCCGTTTGTCTTAAAGTGGAAACCTTTGCAGGTTTCGAGGACCCCACCTGCCCAGGGGGGGAACGTTCCCAGCTCCCCAAAGCAGCTGGGGTTTTTTTTGTTTGGTTTTGGGCCAATTTCCCTTTTGGGGAAGCCCGTTCCCCTTTCCCGGAAAAATTTTTCCCCCCTTGGGCTCGTAGGAAGGCCCCCTAGGTCCCCCAAGCGGCCCCCAAATCCCTTTTTATAAAATGGTTTTTTTCCCCCGGACAGTCCCTTTTTCAGGCCACCGCCTTTATTGTTTCAGGATCTGCGGGAACCCCTTCAAAACCCATAAATTTTTGTGACCAGGTTTCGTCTTCCATTTTTTTCCGTTGCAGAAACCTATGTTTGTCTCTTTCGGGTCGTGGCAAATTGTTTTTAAAGGACGCTTTTTCCGTTCCTTTGGGTTTCCCTCTTCTTGCAGTTTTGGGGCCCTTCAAAAAACCGTTTGCCCCCTTCTTGTTTTGGGGCCTCGATCCTTTTGGGAAAACCCTTTCTGGGCTCCCATGGCTGGGGGAAAAACCCCGGACCTTGGTTTGGGCACAGGGGGAAGTCATTTTTTTTTGGGGGGGTTCCGCTTTGTCACTCTCTTTGCCGTCAAAACCCGCAACCTCCCTCAGGTCGCCTCCCTGAAGCCCTGCCAAGCCCCCCGGGGTCTACCCTACGCCCAAATGGGACTTTGCTGATTTCTTTTGGGAAAGGGGACGGGCCCGGGAAACGCTTCCCCCTACCCCGGTAAAAAGCCCTGTCCCATTGACCTGAAACCCGGGGCGTACCCCCCCAAAGGGGCCGGGTCCCCCTCTCTCCGCCCCGGGGAAGACAAAGGCGATGTTGGAATACATCACGGAGAACCTCCGAAAAGGCTTCTTTCCGCAATTTCCTTTTCCCGGCAGGTCCGGTTTTTTCTTTTTGGGGAGAAAAAAAGACGGGTCCCCCTACCCCGGCCATAACCCTATCGGGGCTTAAATAAGTTTACCATAAAAAAACGCTATCCTCTGCCCCTGATCCTGAACTTTTCGACCCGCCTACGTGGGGGGAAGATATTTTCCAAGTTTGGACCTACGGGGTGCCAAAAATTCCTAATTTTCATAAGAAAAGGGGCATGAATGGAAAACGGCGTTTTTTACCCCGGGAGGCCCCACTTCAAAGTTTTTGGGATGGCCATTCGGTCTCTGTAATCCCCCTCCCGAATTTCAGAATTTTGTAAAACGGGGATTTCCCGGGGACCTCCCTCTACCCTTGTGATAGTATACTTGGACGATATTCTCATTTTTCCCCCCCTGACTCGAGCTCTTCAAAAAGCCCCGGCCGGGTAACCAGGGGGGTTCCCCCCGCCCCGGCTTTCAGCTCTATCCCAAAAACCGGGAAATTTCCTTTATTGAACGTCCCATCCCCCCTTTCTTAGGGAACATAGCTCTGACATGGGTCTCCAAAAATGGATCCTTCTAAACTCTCCCCCGGTGTTGCATTTGGCCTCAACCGGGGGCCTTGGGCCATTCAACGATTTCTAGGTTTTTGCTAATTTCTATGGGAAAATTTTAAACCCCACACTTCCCCACCCCTTTTTGGTGGCCCCCTTGGTGGCTCTAAATAAAAAAAACCCGCCAACCCCCAAATCCGGGCCCCCCGGAAAGGGCCAAAAACCCTTAAACCCCGGCTAAAAAGCTGCTTTTTGCCTGGGTTCCGGTCCTTTTCCTCCCCGACCCTAACCGCCCGTTTATTGGAATTTAAAAGCTTCTTTTGCCCGGTTTGGCGGCGCTGTCCTTTCCGCAAAGACCCCCGGGGAAACTACAAACCGTGTTTTTTTCTCCAAGACTTTCATCCCAGCCGAGAAGAAATTTTTCCCCCCCCATTGGAGACCACGAATTACTGGCCAAAAAAGTTTGGCTTTTGAAGTTGGGCCCGTAAACCAAGGTTGGGGGTCCAAAACCAAATTTATTGATATTTCCACAGCCCAACAAAACCTCCTGTTTTCACCAGTCGGCCCCAAACGCCTGAACCCCGGCAAGCCAGATGGCATTTATTCTTTCCCCGTTTTGACTTCCGCAAACATTTTCTTTTCTCGGCCCCCAAAAAAAACGTCGAGCGGGAAGCCTACCGGTTTTGGGTTTTAGGGTTTGGGTCTGGAGTCGCCTCCACAAACTTTGCCCCCCTGAACAACTATCACGGGTGCCCCCTTTAAACCCCAACATTACCCCCCGGGAAAAACGTACGTGCGCCCTGCCTTGCGGCCTAGAACCCTAAAGGGGGACATTTTTCCCAAAAACACCCTGGGCATCCGGGAAAGCCATAAGTCTTCAACAGGGGGTCTCCCGCTACTACTGGTGGCCCACTTTTGCCCCAAGATGTCGGGACTTTGGGGCGGGCCTGGCCCCCCCTGTGCCCGAAATAAGGTTCCACGCCTAAAACCCCCGGGGGCCTTCTTCCCCCCTCTTCCTGTCCCGGAAAAAACCCGGGGCCCCATGCCGCCACGGACTTGTCCAGATCTCCCCCCTTTTTTCCGGGAAACCGGTCATTGGGGGGCCCGATCGTTTTCTAAAAAGGGCTCACTTTTTTCCCCCCCCTGGGTTACCCCTTCCCCCCACTGGCCAAAAAATTTTTTCCATCATTTTTTTTTTCCGGGCTTGCACGGTTTCCCGCTGCATATTGTCTCCGCCCAGGGGAGCCCAAAGTTTTCGCTAAATTAGGGGGGCTCTGTGCGTCAGTTGGGGATTCAGGGATTTTTCTTCGCTTTACCCCCCCCAAACAAAGGGGGGCAGGTAGAGGGGGTTTTAACCAGGTGGGGGGCACCCCCTTTTGGGGCCCCACTTTTTTGCCGTGTCGGGATTACGGGTTCCACTTCTCCCTGGGCAGAGTTTTTTTATAATCTTTAGGTCAGAATCCCTGGGGCCCTCCCTTTTTTTGTTTTTTGGGGGTTACATCCCCTCCTGCCTCTCCCTTACTACCTCGTCCCCTTCCCCACCCCCCGGGGAAAGCCCGATTTAAAGGAAACTTTCAAGGCTCTTGGCAACCCCGGGCACAGGACCGCAACGAGCTTTTTGGCCCGCCCCAACCCGTCGGGCTGCCCAGGTACCGTAGGCCCCCGTCCCTATTTGACCCAGGCATGGGGTTTGGGTTTACCCGGGGAAGTACATCCGTTTAAGGTCCCCCATTTTCAAGTTTGGGTTTTTTTGGGGCCTTTTCCCTGAACCCTTTTTGTCCTATAAGCTTCGCCTCCCGACTCTAGGGTATCCTGAAGGGGGTTTCAGTGTCCCTCCTCAAGCCGGTGGTGCGGGCCCCCGCTTTCCTTCCCGTGGGGACCGCTCGCCTTCCCCTTTTTGCTAGCACGGTTAACCACCTTTGAGGTCAAGGAGGGGGGCCGGGGGAAAAGCCCAGTGAGGGGGAAGCTTTTTCAAACCTTATTAAAGGGAAGGGTTCGGTCCGGAGGACGAAAAAAGGGGAACCGAGCCCAAATTCTTCCCCCTGATCTCCCTCTAGTTTCCCAAAGGAAGAGGGGGAAGCTAAGGGGGGGGGTCCCTGCACGGCCCCGGGCGCCCTCGGCTCCCCGAAAAGGCCCCCCCCTGCACGCACGGGATCGGGGCGCGGGAGCCGGGGTTGTTTCGGGGCCGTTGCCCCTTCTCCCCTCCCCCCGGGAAAAACCCCGTATTTTACCGGGCCCCCCCGGCTCCGGTGTCCAGCTCTGACGCTCCCGGGGTGTTGACCCCCCTGTTTTAAAAGGGCGCCTTTTAAAAGGGCCCCCGCCCCAAATTAATTGGTTATTGCCCCGGGGGGCCGCTGGCCCTATATAAGGGTACACGCCCCCGGCACCACTCCCATCTGTTGGTGTGTTTTTTTGGGGTGTTTAAGAGTATTGGATTCGTCTTATTACCCCTGTCCCGTCCACTTGCTTCGTTTTGACCTTGCCTGTTTTCCCCCTGCCTGACCGTCTGCCGTCTCTGAAGAACTCTGCTGCCTGCCTACCTTCTGCCCCTTCCCCGACTGCCTCCGGATTACGTTTTGTCCACGCTGTACCCCGGCCCCCAAGCAACCCTCACGTCAGGGGTAAAAACCCCGGGGCCTCAGCCGCGCAAGTCCATCCCGCTTTGGGCGGGCTCGGTGAAAACCGGGGGGTCTTTGATTGTTCCCTGGCGTGGCTAGAAACACGTTTCGTTGGCCCCCCGGATTCCCCTCCTGCTTTCACGCATAGATTAGTTTTTGTTTGGGTTAAACAAATTTAATTAAAGCCTCCCCATAATTTTCAACCAAAGCCCACCCTGAAATTTATTTGGGTTTCTTTTCAATACATCTAAAAACATACCCCTTAATTTTATTAAAAATTGATTTTGGGGAAGGTCATTCTCCCAACAATCGAACCCCCCTGTTTTTTGCTAATTTTAAAAACCCTTTGATAAAAAAACCTTTCCAATACCAAAATTTTCCCCTCAAACATCCCCCCAATCAAAAGAATTTGTGGTTTCGTTTTGTTAATGTCCATTTCGGGGATTTAGCCAAAAAATCAGAAATGAGGAACTAAAGAAATAACTAAAAACTTCCAGGAGAAAGGAAGGTCTATCAGCATGCAATTGGGTTTCGTAAAATTCGCGTAATGAATCTTTGTTAAACAAAGTAAAAACAAATTTAAGTACAGTCTCATTAACCCCTTAAGGGCCCCGGGATTTTTTTCCTGACACGTTGGTTTTTTCCCCCTCCCTTCTTGAGCCATAACTTTTTTTTTTTTTTCCCCCCCTACATGACATTGGGGGGCTTTTATTTTGTGGAACAAAATGTACTTTCTGGGTTTTTTTTATTAAAATGTATATGAAATAGGGGAAAACCGCCAAAAAACCCAAGTGGGAAAAATTGTGAAAAAAAATGTATTTCCCCATTTTTTGCGGATTTTTGTTTTTCAGAGTTCAATTTTTGGAAAATTTTAATGTGCATCTGTTTCTACATTGATACGCCCCGGGAAACCAAAAAAGGGTTTTCCTTTTTTTTTTGGGAGTAAAAAAAATCCAAAAATTTTCTATTTTTGAAATTTGGCTAAACCCGGCGCTGGTGTGGGGGGGCGGGGCGTCCCCCCGCAAAGCCCTTAGGGACCCCGGGATGTATCATCGTCCAGGTGTTAAGGGGGGTTTAAAAATTGCAAACTTAAATCACCAAATCAATCCATAGAAAGAAAACATAAAATAACCTAATTTCATAAAAGAGTTTTTGCAAAGGGGTCATAATATGAAGAACAACATGGGGGATGAGGGGTTAGAAACAAAGCGTATGCGTAAAAGGGAGACTACAACTCTGTTAACCCTTATTCCCATTATAGAATGGACTTTTCCAAGGTTTAAATAAAAGTTCTGGAGAGGACTATGACTATGTCACACGTTGGTTAGTTGTTATCAATGGCATTGTGTAATATTACTCTCATGCGAAAGTATATGTGATGATCCATTTTTCCAATGTACCTTATGATGCTATTTGATATAAATTGTTAAATTTAAATTTATTAATTTAAAAAAAATTTTGCTAAAAAAAAAAAAAAATACCAGAAGGGAGTTAAATAACTTAATTTGTTAACCCCGAATAAGGTAAAAGGGGGAAAGGACTGAAAACTTTAAAAATGTTGCAGGTTTAAACAAGGTTCAGGAACGTCTTTACTAAGACATAAGACAGAAAAACAAAGGGGGCACAGTCAAACTCCTAGAAGATGCAGTTGTAAAGTTAACAGTGAGTGACTGTAAATTGCCCAGGATAGACATAATTCTGTCTTAATATAAAAAGACAAAGGAAAGGATAATATAAGGGCAGACAAGCTGGATCTTGTGGGCTTTTTTGTCATCAACTTTCCATGCTTGCATGTAAAATAAATTTACTTATTGTGTCACTAGGCTGCTGGAGAAATGATGAGATGCACCCCATAGGCCAAAGGGGAAAAACAGCGATTGTCAAAATGATGGTCACGAAAATGGAAGGGAGTGCGCCCGAGTAAGTGCCCAAAAAATGTGGGTTTTAATTTTAAATTAATACAAGGTCGCTTTAAAGAAAAAAATTTTGGGTTTTAAAAGCTAAAATATAGCCATTGTGATTAAAAGCATTTATTAGTTATTTTCACGCCTATAAAGGGTAAAATAGATTTTACACTTTTTAAAACCCAAACACACAAAAAGAAATCATTTCTTTTTTTTTAAATATTTCTAAATAACGGCAGGTGTGGACTCATTGCGTCAATGCTAGGCTTACACTGAAGGAGTGTAACTAAGGGACTATTTGGTCTTTACTAGGGCCTAGTGGTGAACATAGGCTTGGACCATTAGTATAGTCACCAGGTACCACTCCGGCATTTGTGGGGCCAGTGAAACTGACAAGGGGGGCAGAGACAACGGCAAGGCACTGGGGAAGGGGAACGAAAAAATGGTCAGGTGGTCCAGGGTCAGGGCAGGCAGCACAGGTTTACGAAACAACAAGTTGGGGTCAGTAATGGAGTAGCACGGAAAACACAACACTTTACCAGGAACCAGGAACGATTTCCACTGGGAACCAAATTTTTAGGGAAAAGGGGAAGGAGGAGTCCTAATAAATCCACTCCGGGGGGAATAGGAGGGAAGCCAAACACTGTCATACAACGTGGGGGTAAATTCCTGCAGAGTCTGGCCTCCCTATAACCAAAGGAACCCCCGAGGGAAATTAAACTCCTGGGCCCTAGGCAAAAATGAAATGGGCCCCCCAGATACTGTGCCTTTTTCATACTGGTGTCTCCTTTGTGGGGGAAGGGCCCCGGGGCCCCCCCTGGTTTCGGGCCCGTAGCGACTGCTACCGCTGCACCCCGTAGTAGCCCTGGGAACCGGCAAACCGTAGGTGTTTTTTCCCCCGGGGAATAAGCAAGTATTTAGATAAGAAAGGGGGGAAGCCCGGGTGAATGCAGTGAGCAGGCCGGCACCTGCTGCATTCATCTGAAGAGAGGCTTGCACAAATCCATAAACTTGCAACCAAAACTGCCCCGTTCTAATAGATGTGACTGATTCAGTTGTGAAAACCTGTGTGAATAGGCCCTTAAAGGTGCATCATTAGAAATCTGAGAAGTTTGAGCCACAATGAAAAGGTGGAGGCAGATATTTATGAAACTATATATTATCACAGTAAAATTTGTCAGTGCCAACTAACATTTAAACTTTATTGTAATAAAAATTTCTTTAAAAAAAAAGTTAAAGTTTCTTGAACAAAATGTTTTTCTGGAACTGCCGGTAACATAGTTACATAGTTAGTATGGTTGAAAAGAGACACACATCCATCAAGCTCAACCAAGGGTGGGGAAAAAGTGGGTGAAGGGAGGAGCAAGGGTTTTTTAACCCTAGTTTCCCTACCGGAAAGCTTTGAAACCCAAAAGGGCAAGAATCAATCTGTTGAGGAAGATTTTTCCTACCCAGATTTTCCCATCGACGGGATCTAGAATTTTATATGGCTCATACGGGGCGCCAACAAAAATTTTTCGGGGCCCCATAAGCGAAGCACCTGGGCCCCCCCCCCCCCCCCCAAAAACCCCCCCCAGAAACCCCGACGCCCCCCCCCCAAAAAAAAACGGCCCTTGAATAAATGCGCCCATTTTACCACATAATACGTGTGCAAAAAAGAACGTATTGTGAGTACAAAGCAAGAGAGTAAAAAACTGTCCGTTCAAAATCAAGACAAGGGGGCTAATGCCCATCCAAAACCCCCCACCCACTAAAATACCCCCCCCCACCACATACAACACCCCCCACCCACAAACAAGCACCCCCCCCACCCACATAAACCAACCCCCTCCCCCAAAACAAAAATCCCCCCCCACCCACAAAAACATCCCCTCCCCCCACATAAAACACCCCCCTCCGCCCGCTACCACCCCCCCCCCGCTACATACCCCCCTCCCCCGCATACACACACCCCTCCCCCGCTACACTACCCCCCTCCGCCCGCTACACTACCCCCCTCCCCCCGTACAAAATCCCCCCCCGCCCGCATCCCACAATCCCTCCGCCCGCTTACACATCCCCCTCCCCCCCGCATACACATCCCCCCCCGCCCCATACACACCCCCCTTCCCCCCCATAAAATACCCCCCTCCGCCCGCAAAAATATCCCCCTACGCCCCATAACTATCCCCCCCCGGCCCGCATACACTATCCCCCGCCGCCCGCATACACTAGCCCCCTGCCCGCATAAAATATCCCCCTCGCCCGCATACAATTCCCCTCCCCCCGCTTTTAAAAATATCTCTCCCCCGCATAAAATATCCCCTCCACCAAAACAATATCCCCCCCCCCCACATACATATCCCCTCCCCCCACATAAAATTCCCCCCCCTTTTTTTCCTTGGTCACGCACCTCCCCCTTCTAAAAAAACAAGAAGAAGAATGTCCCTCCTAAACCCGCTCAGGATAACCTCAACACCCCCACTGAGGTCGAAACCACCCAGGTCCATTACGTGAATACAGCACTGACCAATTTAGAAGCAAAATCCCCCCAAAACGGGTACTCCCCGGAGACTCTTTTGAGGGTGTTCTTTTTCATGAGTGTTCTTTTTCCTTTTTTCTGCATCCGTTCCCACTGCCCTGAGGACTTGTCCGGCCACAACCATCCTGCAGAAATTTACACAAAATATCTTAAATCCGCATTTTTTACCTATTCCCACCCCTGTACAAATTCCCAGGGGGGGGAGAGGGGTAAACAAACTTTAAAGGGCCCAGTACCTAAGGGTTTTGGGGGGTGGGGGGAGAAAAGATTGGAGATAATGCTACGCAGGGCTGCTCCCCTAACAAATTTTTTTTTCCGGGAGATAGGGAAATGGGAAAAAGGGCCCCGGGAATTAGATAGGGCCCAATTTAGGTAGGGAAACCCCCCCGGATTAAATTGGTAGGCCAGCCCGAGGGAGGTTGGTGGGTACCTAGCCATGAGTCCCCCTTTTTTTGTAGGGGTCGGGGGCCCCTTTAAAAAGGGGTTTGGGGGAGTCAGGGCCCCCTTCGGGTTGGTTTGGGTCGGGCCCCCCTTCAGAGTTAGGTGGAGTCAGGGCCCCCCCTTCAAGGGGTTGGTGGAGTAGGGCCCTCCTTTTGAGGTTAGGTGGAGTCAGGGCCCCCTTTGAGGTTAGGTGAGTCGGGCCTCCTTTAGAGGTAGGTAGGTCAGGGCCCCCCTTTTGAAATAGGCACCAGGGGCCCCCCTTTTGATATGGCACCCCAAAGGGCCCCCCCTTTTGAGATAGGCAGCGCCCGGGACCCCCTTTATGATAGGGGAGCGCCAGGGACCCCCTTTTGAGATGGCGGCCAGGGACCCCCTTTAGAGATAGGCACGCCGGACCCCCCTTTGTGTAGGGAGTGCCCGGGACCCCCTTTAGTGATATGCAGTGCCAGGGACCCCCCTTTAGTGATAGGGAGTGCCAGGGGAACCCCCTTTAGTGATAGGCAGGCCCCGGGACCCCCCCTTTTGAGTGGCAGGCCAGGGGCCACCTTTAGTGATGGCAGTCCCGGGACCCCCCTTTTGTGATAGGCAGTCAGGACCCCCTTTAGTTTAGGCAGCGCCAGGGACCCCCTTAGAAGGGAGCGCCAGGGACCCCTTTTTTGATAGGCAGCAGTGCCCTCAGTTATTAAAAAAAAAAAAATCAAACCCCTTTCTGAGCTCGGTTCCCGCCGCTCCGAGCTGCCGCCCTGCTGGCGGCGGGGGGAAGTGACGTCACCGCCGCCTACGGCGTGGGGGCCCGGGGCCCGGCAGGGTGAAAGGCCTAGGGGTTTCAGCCTGCCGGCAGATAGCGGGGCGAGCGTAGTGGCGCTGCGCTCCCCTGACAAAAGGCGCCCCGGGAGTCGGGGGCATTTGTCCCCCGCTCCGGGCCCGGGCTCTGGGCCCGGGAGCAGGGCCCGGGCCTAGGGAAGGATGCACGGGGGGGCCCGGGGGGACGGCAAGCCTCCCGGGGCCCCCGCAACTCGGGGCCCCACGTGGGAGGCGGGGCCCGGTTGGGGGCCGCCCGCCCGGGGCCCCCTCGCGGGGAAAAAGGGGGGGCCCTTGCCCCGGGCCCCCTTATTCCCCGGGCCCCATACGGGAGTACCGGTTGTACCCCCAATAGGGGCCCCCCTACATAGATTAAAATTTTTTTAATTTCAGGTAGATGTAAAAAATTTCATGAAACCCCAACTCTTCCTGCGTGACCAGCTCCAGGCGGCTATTCCAGATTTTCAGTTCTTACAGTGAAAAACACTTTTTCCCCTGGAGATTTAATCCTTTTTTTGCCCGAAGGGGAATTCCCCCTTTTCTTTTGAGCGGGCTTTAATAAATCATTTTTCCCCCTACTTTTTGTTGGGGCCTTTTAATTTTTAAAATAAATTAATCATTTCCCCCAGAGCCCTTTTCTCAAGTAAAAAATTTTTCTTTAACCTCTCCTCAAAAAAAGATGCTCCTTTCCCCCCTTTTAAGTTTGTTTCTTCTTTGCCTTCCCCTTTGCTCCATTACATCTTTTCTATAAACGGAGCCCAGAATGAACAGCAATTCCAAGTGATTTGCACCCCTGTTTATACAGTGG